>OZ024916.1:10275914-10485676 GCA_964017125.1 Flabesymbios commensalis
ATTCTCTTTTCTTCGTCAAGCTCTTCCTCTTGGGGCTTGGAACATTTTTCATAGACTCCAAATATGAGGCATGTAAGGCCACTAAGAATGGCCATGCCGCCAGCAATAAGAAAGGCAGCAACAAAATTACCACTTGTGTCGTACAGCCAGCCTGGATAACAAAAGATGTGTTAAGACTCAGAATCATTTTTTTGTTTTCTACTCAAAAATATATATCATATATATTTCATATATATCAGAGAATTCCACGAATAAAAAAATAGTCGCTAGCGTGGAAGCACCACAATAATAAATTAGGCCAATTAGTTATATAGGATGCTGGTCACCAATATCTGCCATCCTGATGTACACAATTTTACTTACAATTTTACATTTGTACAATTATTGTATATAGGCCTATTTGTCTATATAAAGCCTTATAAATAAAAATAAGACACTTGATAAATGTAATGAATACGAATCTAATACAGATGTTCAATAGTTATCAGCTACATGCATGCAACAGCTTGTGCAAAACTCTGTGCTAGGACCAGAGGTTTTTACTTTATACACTACACCACTCAGCGCTATTATCTCTAGTTTTGACATAGACCACCATCTTTATGCCAATGATACTCAAATTTACATGTTTCTATCAGTTTCAAACGCTAAAGAATCTCTTGAGAAGTTGAAACATTGTTTAATGGGTGTGTCGGCCTGGATGACAGGATCTAAGCTGAAGCTTCATTCTAGCAAGACAGAATTTCTTCTTATTGGGACCAAACTTCAACGAGATTCTTGAATAATTTCCCATGCTTACTTCCAGGTCAAGACACAAATCCATCTACATCAGCTAAAAATCTTGGTGTACTATTCGACAGTAGCCTGAATTTCCGAAAACACATATCCCAAACATTTAGGGCATGCTTCTATCATATCCGTGACCTGCGTCGAATTCGAAAAAGTCTGTCCTTAGATCTTGCCAAGCAAATTGCAGTGGCACTCGTCAGTAGTAAGTTAGATTATTGTAACTCACTTTTTCACAATATGCCAGAACAGGATCTCGCTAGATTACAACGCGTTCAAAACTGCCTTGCAAGAGTAGTAACCAAGGCCCCACGATTTAGTCGTTCGTTCCAATTCTAAAACGATTACATTGGCTTCCTGTCAAGTTTCGCATTCATTTTAAAATATACGCAATAACTTTCCGATCCCTAAAATAAAACCAACCTGCATATCTGGCTGATTTACTTGTTTGGCCGAAATGCTCAAAATATCTACGCTCAACTAATTCGAATAGATTTGTTGTTCCTCGTATAAAGACTGGGTCAAGAGCTTTCTCTATATCTGGTCCAGCCTTATTGAACATCCTGTGCCAATACGTAATGCCAAAACAATCTTAACATTCCGGAAATTACTGAAATCTCACCTATTTGATTTGGCTTTTCCACCCTAGTCCCTCAGCAGCCCGGCTCCCTGTTGACAAACCTGATTTGGCCTCGATTATGACACATGACCACGCTAAGGATTTGTGCGCCTCTGAGCTCGGTTCGCTGAGGATATAGGCGCTATAGGATTATTATTGATTGATTGAAAACGGGAATTGGCATAACTCTTCTTTTTTTAATGTATCTTTCATGAATGCTAACATTTTTTATTAGTTACTATTTTACATTCTCATTAAATCATATGCTTGTGAACAAATTAAAATGCACCTTATTATATCGGATAGTATCGGTGTGCTCCTTTTCATAATTTTCATCTTACCCTTTATGATGGTTTAGTTTATCAGCCCTGTCAGCGCGGAGACCAACGTTAGACGTCAGAATCTGACGTCTAAAGACGTCAGATTCTGACGTCAGAAATCGATCCCCACGCTGAAATAATTAAAAATATTCACAATGGCCGTAGACACATAGCACCTGTATTGAAATGAAGCGGAAAGAGCAAACTAAGCCATTTTTTGATGATATCAAGTTCAAAATAACCCTCTGGTCTCCATGCTTTATACAAAAATATTCCAGCGTTGTAGGGGTCTCTTTGATGGCACATACATCTGTAGATACTCGAGCTCAGAGGCACAGACACCAGTATCAATATTAATCTCTATGTCCCTACTCAAATACCTTTGGAGCAGAACGATTGAAAGCACGACGAAAAAATATGTTATAACGTAGGCCTAACACATGCTGGTAATATGCAGTCTGACGAGGTGATAGAACAGAAATAAAAATAGGAAAATAAATTTCTATAACTCTAAAATCCTCGGCAATGTGAGCTCAGAGGCGCAATAAAACGTGATGGGAATCTGACTCATTTTTTATTAGTCCGTTTACAGCTTAGTTGTCTTCTGGGTCAATCGGGCCTTGCGGAGCTAATTCGGAAAAGTCTGACCCAAAATCGGCTCACAATATATTTCTGAAAATAATAAGCTGTAGATCAGTTATGTTTTGATAATTGGGTGCGCCAAGGCGAACGGAAATGATCGGATTAAAATAAAATAAAAGTAAAACCTTTCAAATGATAGCTCTGGACGCCAAATCATGTGATGTACACACGCGACATGTGCCATTATAATAGCATGTGTACAGTTTTATTCAACCTCATGATTCATGAAAGCATCCCTGACAATTGACTTCTTTTCTTACATCAAGATGTCTTAGAATGAAAATGTGCATGAAACCTACCCTGATGACATCGCAAGGCTCTGACACAGAGACCTCCATTTTTCAATGTAATAGTTCATAAAGATCATAAGTTTACTGAAAATGGGTGAAAATGGGCTGAAAATGGGCACGTTTTCATAGGTCCTTGAAATATTCGTGTCAATGTCATGGTATCCGAGCTTTTCGGTAGGCGGCGCGAGTAACGTATATTCACAGCTGGCTGTGGATATAAGATGGCGGTCACTGTTACCGGGTCTACGGCCAAGTTAGGCGGCCCGGTCATGCCGGGTAGATGAAACCGTCGTAAACCCTTAAACCGCTAAACACTACTATAGCCGTTTTAATCGATATTTAAACAACTTCGAGGTATTTTCTTCCCTTACAAATCGAGATTGCGAGGGCGATTCGTGATTCGTATTGGATGAAGAATTCAAAAATAAATTCAGGTCTTAAATGTGTGATAGTCCTTCAGTTTGTTATATAAATGTGCAACCATACAGTGTGATTCTCAAGGTTTACCATGCTGGCATCCATTGAAATTGAGGAACAAGTATCAAATACCCAAACTTTTTGTCTTAAGGCTGTACTAAAATTGGATTGGCTCAACATTTGTGTGAACCAATTATACATGCATGTCAACTGGTTTTCTCTTTACCAATGTAATTCTATTTGATTGACCTGTGAACGGCAGCACGGAGATTGTGACCAAGCCTGCTGTGGTGTGCACCCAGCCTTGTGCGAGAGCCACCTGGTGAACACCCACCCAATCAACCATGAGAGACGGCCGTATACTGGACTGTCCACCTGGTGAGAAACACAGAAAACACAACATCTGAAAACTGACTGAAATATCTGCATTAGGATCAAATATTGAAAAAAAAAGAAATTAATCGGGCTTTAGGCCACTCTTGTGCACATACAGGTTAAATTGGGCCAGGAGAACCTCCTGAGGCTGGTGAGATGAGTGACATGACACTGCCCTCCAGACACAGGATTCGAAATTCAAACCCTGGAAATCTGAGGCCGAGCACGCTACCTCTCGGTCACGAAGGCTCCGCACAAAACTGAGTTTTACTTATGGATGGAGAAGAAACATTTTTGTTTCTTTCAAACCGCCGAGACCGGGAAACGAACCCCGAACACAACATCTGAAAACTGACTGAAATATCTGCATTAGGATCAAACATGGGATCCGTCAAGGAGCTTGTATGGCATATAAAACCTCTTTGGGATGCGTGCAAGGCCGTATCATAAACATTTGATCAGAATTCAACCTATATAAACGGATTTTACTACCACGCTAGCGTGCAATTGACATGTTGTTTATAGTGACCGGGCATGCTGGGGGTTCAGCAAGACGTTTCATGTTATCAGGCATGAGTGTCAGATCCGGTTCATTCTCCTGTCACTAAGTGTCCCCATCTATGTTACTTGCAGGCGAGCGTGCTCTACCCTTCTCATTATAGTCCTGCAGTAGCCCCAAGAAGTGTGTTTTGGAGTACACTCAATGTTTGTTTGTGTTTTTTTACACCTGCACCATATAAATTTATCACAAATCCGAGTGATGCCCACCTGGCATCCTTGAGCATTTTTTTTTAGCAAATGAGTTGTCGCCATTATTGAAAAATCTAATTTTCTGCATAACTTTGTAACCATTCACCGAAATTTTTTCAGGGTCAGAGAACACGATGGAATCCTCTAAAATAGGTAAAAAGATGAATCCATGTATTTGCATGCACATCAGCTATCCAATTTCCGAAGACAACAGCCACTCGCGATTACATTAGACATGATTATGTATTGCTTTAATTTTAAGGATGATTGTGACTTATTTACACTTTACTTTCACAAACAGGGTGTGATCCAAGCAAATAGCAACAAAAGCACACAGAAATAAGTTATTTCAATGTTTCTGATTATTGGTAGTAGCAAAAGATATTCAATGTATCATACGTCATGTATTTACGTCATGCATCATAATAGACCAAACCAGTTCTCGCATGTTGGCACTGCATACATGCATGATACAACTATATCTAGTACATAATACAACTAGTACTATCTAGTAAATGATACTTTTCTTAGTACTGATTGACCAGTCACGAGTGCAAAATTACTAAAAAAAACAAAAGTGGGTATACTAGGCAGCTCTCTGTGGGTAATGTTAGTGCCATGAGGTGTACTTAAAAGCATACACAAACTGATTACTTTTCCTCACCATCTCGAAAATACAATAAAAACTACTCCACCAATCACCAGCTCCTTTATCAATTCAGTCAGCTAGGAAAATCGGCCATCTCCAAAGACGTAGTCCCAAGAAATGAACTCATCCATGTCATTAATAATTAATAAATTAATTCATATAAAAATATATGTAGAATACCTATACTTCATTCAAAATGATTAATAACATATGTGTATAAAGTAGTAACATAAAATTGCGCAGAAACACATAAAGGCATGTGAATATAGCTTCAATATAATAAGAGTCGCAAAGTAAATCACTTACCGAAGAAAAATCCAAATGCTCCAGAAAATATTGCAGCTGTGATGAAAGTTTGGCCAAGAGGTGAAAGACATACCACTGTGCCTCCAGCTATGATGTACATAGACACAAAAAACGTCCTGTTAGTGCATGTCATGTTCCCAATAAAACTAGAAAAAAAGCGAGATATTGTCGAGCATAATCCAATCGTTGATGGCAGCATGGAAGCTCTTATTTTGTCCACTCCGTTACTTAGTGCTCTACTTGGATTTTGAATGTACATACACGTCCAAGAATAGGTTAATAAAATATGGCTGAATAGAAAGACTAAGAACTTTCTGTTTAAAAATAAACTCAAGCCGAATGCGTTCGATATATTCAGAAATCTGGTATGTTTTGTGGATCTCACATCATAAGTGTGTTTAACTGCTGTATCGTGGATCTCGGGAGCTGTATCTGGTTCTAGTTTGGCTGGTGACAATGGGAATAACATAGCAGACAAAACCACCATTTGTAATGTAAGGCAGGCGTGGATGGTGGTGACATTACGCCATCCATACTGCTTGATGAAAAACGAGTAGAGTGGAGTGAAACTAAATGTACCAAACCCGTCTGCCATGAAAATCAAGCCTGTAGTTAAAGTGCGGTACTTATTGAAATATCTCTGCATTATGACGATTGTGTTGATTGTAACACTGCCTTGCATGACCCCTGAAAACAATTCACAAAACAACATTAACGTCTCTTTCAACAAGATCGTTTAGTCTTAAGAGTATTCAATATTAGTCAATATTTGTTTTGACAACCGGTGCGATATTTTTGTAATAACCCGTTGATCACTCTCTCAAAACAGTTTATTCTATCTGAATTTGTTTGCACAAAGCTGGACTGAAAATTTATTATAATGCATACGATTATATTAATTTGATACATATTTGGCCAGAATATACCCTTTAATTGCTGAGATATAATTATACAGATCGTTTAACATAAGAACACAAGTTTCTATCCTCATTTGCATAAATCCAAGATGGCTGCCTTTAACCCTCATTGAAAACATATTTCTGCATTGTTTTGAATGAAGTGAGCTCATTTTGGCTTGGCTAGAATTATAGACGCCAGCCGCATAAATACAAGATGGCCGTCATTTGACTCTATCTGCCACCAATTTTCTTATTTTTTGAAATGTAATAAGCATTTTGTTGACATGCAGAAGAGGGCGAAAAATACAGTTTAAGCTTGTGTTTCTTCAAAATGTATCATATCGCCATTAGCAAATACAATGTTTGATTGGAACTTACGATGTTCAAAATATGTCGAAATATAATGACTTGGGAATGGATGATATTGGCGGCCATCTTTTATTAATTCAAATAGGGCAGAAAGTACAGCCTCAGCTTACCACTCGTAAGGGGCGTTCAAACCTGTTACGACTTTTCTTACGACGCGTCCGGAGAAGTTGAGCCTACTATAATATACTATGATAATGTGTTCAAACCAGAAACGTCCCGAACGCGCGGACGCTACCCTTCGCGGCGCACCCGCAAAAAAATGAAAAATGTTCAGCATTTGTCGTGGATGCACGGTGGAGGCTTACGACTTTTTTTTCCAACCAATCACGGCACTGTTTCTCGTCACGTGGGAAATTATGCAAAATATGTTGTTTACTTGGCCGTGCACGTGCTTTCCTGATAGAGGTGTATATGACCAAGAAGCCACCTTACTAGATTTGTATATCTCTCCCGTTACTCCAGAGTTTCATGAACCCCTTTTATTCTGCGTTGTTTGTCTAGATCATCAAATATACTTGCATCCATCATGGATTTAGAATATCTCTTTATATATGTATTAATGTAACACGTGGTCAGCCACGTGGGTCGCAGCTCTGTCAAAACAAATGATCAGAGGGGCGTCCGCGTTTTGTCGTAACATATGTGAACACAAACACGCGTTTTGTCTAAAGAGTTTTGTCGTTAAACGCGCGTGACGCCTCAGGTTTGAATAGAAATTTTAGTAAGTCCACTTGATCGCAAAAGTGCCACAATCATAGTGTAGCTTATCACACACTATCATCAAACCACGTGGTCAATCACCCCACAAAAATACAACTCAAATCAGATAACGGTTACCAAGATAATATGCTGAAATCAAAGTATAAGAATTGATATCAAAATATATTGAGATCCCTGAATTGGATTGTCAGTATACATTAGTGCAGACATATTTACGTTCAATGTTCCACTATATTTGTATATCGTGCTTTTAAAATATTGAAAATATATATGGTTTAAAATGCATTATTCGCTGTTATGTTTTATCATGTTTATATAATTAACATGATTTTCGTCCTAGTTGTGGCTGCGTGAAAATCATTAACAGATAAACAATCAGGTGTTATTTGTTTTTTAGGTCTGATATCTATTCAGCGACAGTCTATTTTAAGAATGACCCGATGACAACAGTGACAGAGAAAGCTAGGTAATTAACGCACTCAATCACTCAGTGAACACGAGGCAAAGACCCAATGCTGGTTTAATGTTGGCTAGCATGAGAAACATGATATTTATCAGAAAACCAGCACCAAGCGAGGATTGAACCCACACGACCGGCAGCGGCAATTAAATCCCAGTCGACACAAAAATATCTGTATAACATGTATACAACGTCGGCCCAAGGTCTTCAATGCTGGACCAACATTGTATAGATGTCGTGCAAATGTTTTGTGCTTACTGGGATAGCGCCACGCTCTAACTAGTGTGCCACGTCCATCTTGATGCATATAGTAAGTAAGTAAGTAAGTGATTTATTAGCCAATTGCAAACACAACAACAGTACAATACATTGTCATATACCTGTCATGATTCCATACGTGACAAAGATGGTATAGACATTGAGGGCGTAACCTGTCAGGAACAGTCCTAGAGACCCCACAGTACAGCACACCATACAGACTGGTCTCACTCCAAACCTCTGTGTCAAACTGCCCACTAGAAAACCTTCAACAGAATTAGGACATCTACTAATGTAATATATTCAGATCTAAATAATATATTTCTGGTCATCTTTAATGTATGTGACACAATTTAAATTGTATTTTAATTGTCATGATTCACATCGACGATGTTGACAACACGTTCTTTAACTAAGATCTTATTCTTGTACATTAAACTATTGTGTTCTGAACGAGCCTGACAGAGCATTATTTTACCTGATATACAGCTTGTACGGGCCAGACAGGGCATTATTTTACCTGATATATAGCTTCTAAGTACCAGACAGGGCATTATTTTAACTGATAGACATCATGAACGAGCCTTACAATGCATTGTATTGCCTTGTACAGGTATAGCAGAGTATTATTTTACCTGATAGACAGCTTGTGCCAGTTTGAAACGAGCCTCCCCATCCAGCCAGGGAGTGTGACGTGTTGAATGTGGCTTTGATTTCCACTATGAGGATGGAGTAGGCTATCCACATTGTCACATTGATATACCTGGCTACAGCACATGTAGCCAGAATCACCCAGGCATATCCACGATCTATGTCTCTGTCTGTTCGTGTGTCTGTCATAGTAATCCTAATATCACTCTGTAGGTTATTCCACAGTCTCTAAACATCCTCCACCAAGCGTTGAAATTCAAAATGATAGTTATGTGAAGTAGTTGTAGTGATGTTCTCAAAAGTACAATTTGTATTAATCATTTCTTGTAATGAGATGTTTTAAGCTTAGTCTGTATTTGAGTTATGTTTCTGCATCGTACACGTAAACCGACGTATAATCTTTAATACAGATTGCAGTGCAATCCAGATGACAAAGTTCAATGGGTTTATCGTTCAGTTATATAAGAAATAATTAATTGGACTAGAGTTTATGTTAAAACACATTGCTACCTTGGTATCAAAGAGTCGTATCAGCCAATTTTTAAAAATGGCAGATACGATCCTAAAATACCAATATGACTAAATGATCATAATTATGGGTAATTTTCTAATATGCGAAATTAAAAAATACTGATGTCCATATGCCATATGCGTAATTAAAAATAATGTCCATATGCTGAATAGTCAAATCGTATGATCTAACTCAGGTACTAAACTTGCTATAATACTATGATGTATCACATGCCATGTAACACATTTATGTAGTTAAAATCAAAATTTTTTAAAAAAAAAGGTGTCCGACATGATATTAGGGCCCTTGGGTTCTTTTTTTAACCTCTGCTGTATATAGAATTTACATTTTTAATTCACTTTTACTAAATAAACTGTGATATTAACCGTGATTTTAATTTTCAGCATTTTTTTAAAAAAGTATATGTGGGTTGTCCCAGTATGTAGAACAGACGGGCGGTTTATGTACTTGGAAATACTTACAACTCCGTCACGCACATATTGTAGGACTGTAGCTGCAAAAATAACATCTTTTAAACAAGAACAAAGTATACGACGCAGCTATAGTCGTGTATCTAAAGCAAATAAGTTGTAGGCGTGAATTTGATGTGGTATATCAAGATTTATTGAATGAATTCTCAGTTAAAATTGCAACAGAAATCTAACAACTCCATCACGGTCGTTAAAACATAGGACTTTGCATTCAGGTTGATGACTTCTATGTGGCATTGAAAGGCACTATTGCCTGGGGCCAGCTCTGTATTGTGTGTCATCATCCATCACCCAGTTTTTGTCGATGGTGCAAAATGTGATTAAATTACAATTCTGTCACATACACCTCCATCACACTCATTCTAACACTCATTGACGGAGTTATAGAAAGAACAAACAAGCCACCAATCGAATTTCAGAAGGGGGTCAGGTCTTTTGGTATAATAAACAATAATATTCCCAGCGTTTATAACAAAAACATAATCTCCACACGATTGCACGACTATTTTTAGGATTCTTATTTAATCATTACTTCTCAGTGAAAATGTTTGCTATGTAATGAGCAAGGAAACATTGAATATGTATTTGTCTCAATTTAAAACCATTATAAATGGTTGTTTTATATGTTATGCTGAAGCGCTCGTTTTAGTGCTTATTAATTAAAGCTGGTGGGAAACTATTTTCTTTAATAATAAATATGTATACATGTATAAAGTCAAACGGCATATCATCAGAGAATATTATTAAATGTAAACATTTATTGTCTTATGATTTGTATATGACATTGAAAAGTGATGTGAGTGAATATCTATGTGGTCATCCACATAGATGTATAGGTAAAATGGTTTTTGAATTCCATCAATGCGGAACCTTCCATACAAAAACGATATTTGTCAAATGGTTCAACTTAAAAGAGTTTTGAACTGAAATGTTCCGAATAGTTGCCAACTGACTAGAAAATAGCGTTTGCAGAACAATCGCATGATAATTCAGTAAATTATCAGCAAAAAGAAGTTTCATTTTCAACATTTCTCCACCTTTCAATGAGCTGTGTAAGGATCAAGTAATAAAAGGTACATTTTGGGCCACTTGAACCTGTGTAAATTCACTTAGCAGGATAAGGGTTGATATGGCCATAGACGACAAGCACTTGAAATGTTAAGCTGGAATAAGGATCAGTGATCCAGATATATCGCTGTCCAGGCGCGGGCGATCGCTATAAGGCAGAGGTTTTCTATTGGAGCTTGGTATTCTTTTTTCTTCGTCAACTTCCTCTTCGTGGGGCTTGGCACATTTTTCATAGATTCCAAATATGAGGCTTGTAAGGCCGCTGAGAATAGCCATGCTGCCAGCAATCAGAAAAGCAGCATCAAAATTACCACTTGTGTCGTACAGCCAGCCTGGATAACAGCAGATGTGCTAAGACATTATTTTAGTTTTCTACATCAGAATAAAAACTCCCAGGGGAGAGGTTTAGTGGTGACCTACGATTTTTTAAAACACCTTTTTAGTTTTTTTACAGCAAAATATAAATCAAATTACACATATTTTCTCCACATGGTAAAAGACAAAATACTTTCATTACCATGATTAAGACAAAATAGTCGATGTTATAGAAACGGTCACAGAATAAAAATTAATAAATATGTGGAGAACCCCTCGTCTAGTGCTTAATGCGCTATTTGGGCAATCCACCTGAAAATAAATATGTTTATATATAGAATAAAAAGAATAATAAAAAATCCAGCAGAGATGTTTAATAGTTTTTAGATATCCGCAGAGCTTGTCTAAAACGGGTATGAGCATTATTATTGTCTATTTATGCGGATATAACTGTATTTTTATGCATGCTAAATTTTATGAAGGTCACTACTTTCACATTTGCTGTAAAAATATTATAATGCGCCTTAATTTAAAAAATAAATTTTCAATCACTTTACAACTTTGAGTGGGTGAAAATTTTAATAAGACTTAAACAGGAGCTCCCCAACTCCGAGGCCCGGCTCAACCCTTTAACCGCCAAATTATTCAATCTGAATTTCCCCCCACTTGAAGTTGTGGCTCGCTGACGCGATCCACAACTTCAAGTGAGTGAAAATTATTCAGATTTGAAAAAATGGAGGTCAACTGTTTTCAAATATTGCTCATTGATGTCACATTTTATCTTTACCATGTTTAAAATATGGTACTTAATGTGCTAATAAAAAATGAAACCCAGAATATATGCGGCACAGGCGGTTAAATGGTTAAGGATGTTTGTGTCAAAGAGTTGCTCATATAACCTGCATGGACAAAAAAATCGGCTTAATATTTTATAAACATAACTGTAAGGAAAGAGCAAAGGTCTACGATGTACCTCGTACACAAGATGTAGGCCTACCCACCCAAGTCCGGTTCAATGTTGGGCAAGTTTTGCAGCCCATTGTTGGTTCAATAATGGACAATCGTCTAAGACGCTGGCCCAACTCCAACTGGGTCTTCTGTACACTTTGCGCAGCACCTCAGCAAACAGGTGGCCTTCGCCCAATGTTGTTTCAATGCTGGTCAACCATCTTCGCGCTATATTTAAACATCATTGGGTGATCGTTCCGTGTTTGCTGGGACTGCGGCAATGCTATGCGGGTGACGCTTTCTTCCCCTGTCGCCGGAAAGAGCACTACCCAGATACCATACCAATGCTGATGTAATGCTGGGCTACCATCTGCGACGCTGAGCCAACATTATACCAACCTAACCCCTTTAAGCTCTAATCACGTATACCATCATGAATATTTTTTCTTAACACTTTTTAAACATGCAACTATTTGACCTAGCTATCTGAAACGTTTATTTGACTTGTTTGACTGTTCCTCAGAAATGTTAACCGTTTCACACACACAGTAATCCTTTTCCCACCAAATTATACACAAATACAGTGCAATAAACTTAACAGGCTCCGGGCCAACGGCCAGGCCTAATAACTTCAAGGCGTAACTAACCTGTGAACGGCAGAACTGAAATTGTGACAAGGCCTTCTGCGGTGTACACCCAGCCTTGTGCGAGAGCCACCTGTTGAACACCCACCCAATCAACCATAAGAGACGGCCGTAAACTGGACTGTCCACCTGGTGAAACAAAAGGGAAATACACACCTGTAAACTGATTCTGAAATATCTTATTATTGAAACAATCCATCCTCATAAGATCGTATTGTTAACATAATTTAATTACTAGTCCCAAATGTGCCTGAAAGTTTTGTAAAACGTTTCAGGGGACGACACGGCAAATATATTACCACCTTGGTGGCAAGGCGTATTATAACGCCTTTTTTGTCTGGCGCATCATGTCACAAAATATAGGACTGGTTCTAGTTTTTGTAACATTGGTGCATAAACCCAAACATTATGTGTGTGGTTGTGCCCGTAAAAAAGTGGGCGTATCGTAATGAAACGTGTGCTTAACCTTTTCAAGCCTGACTTTACCATTGTCATCTTCATCCACTACAAGCCGCGAATTGCTGTCGCAATTCTCGACTTGTAGTGGATGAAGATGATTAGAAGCGGGTGGAAAATTAAAGAAAATTACCATGTATTGGTAAGCCAGTTTAATAGAAATTTTCATTCTAAAACTCTTAGTTGTAAGAAAATTAAGTGTGTTTTCAGGGATGTAAAATGATGCTTTAATGGATCGTGAAGACTTAAAGGGTTAAAGATCTGCCTTAACCCTTTCATTGCTAAGCACGACAGTAACTGTTTCTTATACGTTTTATTAGCAGGTTAAATCACAGTTAATAAAATGTGTGCTTAAACTGCAAAATTTGCAAATGAAAGATCTTGAATTAAACAAATATCAGTAATTTAACCCATTTAAAGTAGTGGGTCGCAGTAGCGAGACGCAATTTCTTGGCGGAAAATGGTTCAAAAGCAAAACCAGGAAGACAACAAGTAACACATGAGAGTTACCTCTTATTGTGTAACAACATATCCAACATAAACACAACATATTGCAGTATTCATAGTTATTAAAATCTAGATGAATGCAGTGTTTTAATTTTGATCATTGATAACATCCCGTATAAAGGTGTCTCGTTCAGGTATTCAGTCGCGAAAGAATTCGAATTCACACAATCGTTTAATATAATAGTAAGTAGCAAAGTAAGTCACTTACCAAAGCAAAATCCAAATGCCCCTGCACATATTGCAGCTGTGATGAAAGTTTGAGCAAAATGCGAGAGACATACTACTGTGCCACCAGATAGAATTAATATAGACACAAAAAACGTCTTGTTCGTACAGGTCATATTCCCAATAAAACTAGAAAAAGGTCGAGCCAATGTCGAGAATAATCCAATCGTTGATGGCAGCATGGAAGCTCTCATTTTGTCCACTCCGTTGCTCAGCGCTCTACTTGGATTTTGAATGTACATACACGTCCAAGAATAGGTTAGTAGCACGTGGTTAAATAGAAATACTAGGAATTTTTTATTTAAAAATAGCGTCAGACCAAAGGCGTTTGATAGATTTTGAAATCTTGAATGTTTTGTGGACTTTACATCATCAGAGTGTTTAGCTGCTGTATCATGAGCTGCATGTGGTTCCGGACTACCAGCTTTCTCGTGGTTCTCCAGAGCTGATAATTCTAGTTTAGCTGGTGACAATGGGAATAACATTGCAGACAAAGCTACCATTTGTAATGTGAGGCAGGCGTGGATGGTGGTGACATTACGCCATCCATAATGCCTGATGAGGAACGAGTAGACTGGAGTGAAGGTGAAGGTAGCGGACGCGTCAGCCATATAGATCAGGCCTGTGGTTAAAGTGCGGTACTTGTTGAAGTATCTCTGCATTATGACGATTGTGTTGATTGTAACACTGCCATGCATGACCCCTGAGAAAAGAGTCGAGTAAAAACAATATTAGTTTTTTCAATAATTAGTTCGTTTAGGTTGAAAAGAATTGAATATATGTTACTTATTTGCTGCATCATAATAAAGCAATAATCGTTATCAAATTACTGTGTAAAAAATCGTTGATCATCTTTTTTATTACCTCTTTAGCCACTAAGCCGGCTATGATCGTTTTTAATCTGTGTTATTACCAAGTTAAATCACATTTATTAGGAATGAAAGGAGAGTTTAAACATCAAGATTTTCAAATGTGTGGTCTCAAAGTAAACACATGTCAGTAATTTTCAGCCACTTGAAGTTGCGTGTCACGGTATAGTAGCGAGACACAATTTGAAGTGGGTGGACATTTAAAGCAACTAAATCAGGATGATATCGTCAAAAAAATCGGTGACTTTATTTTGGCTTCTTAATATGTCCATATGATGTAAACATGACAATAGACTAGAACTGCAAAAGTTTTTAATTTTTGTGCTGCGCATTTGACAATTAAGCGAGACATAGAGACAAAATTCCCGTATTTCTTATTTTGGACCTGCATGTCCAAAATAAGAAAGCGGGAATTTTTCGTCTCTATATCTAGCCTAACTGGTGAATGCGCAGCACAAAAAAATAAAAACTTTTGCATTTCCAGTCTATGGACATGTTTACATCATATGGTCACATCAAGAAGTCACAATAAAATCACCGTTTTTCTTTATGATTTTAGCCTGACTGAGTCGCTTTATATAAGATAACTTAGCGGGAATTACATGTAGCTTAGTTCATGTCGAGATATGTGATATCAAAACAAAGTGGCCCTATATCCTGACATGTTTTACTACGCTATATACATAGTTTCTGGTTGCTGTGCTCTAAATGAGCCTCGTTCTTTCATTCATTCATTCATTCATTCATTCATTCATTCATTCATTCATTCATTCATTCATTCATTCATTCATTCATTCATTCATCCATCCATCCATCCATCCATCCATATATTCATCCATTCCTTAATTCATTCATTCAGTTGAACCTGCTATTTTGCCATCTGATGCAATTTCCAACTTTAAATGACAACAATGTTCTCGTCAGATAAACGTCTGTCAGAATAAAATCTATGATTAATTCAGTAACTATCAAAATATTGTATCAATTTAAGTGACAGTTATTGTTCTAAAACTTACATTACAACGTACTAATCTCTGGCAGGACAAGGGGGAATATACCGCCACCATATTTATATCCCATACCAAGAGTATGCAAATAGTGGTTTTACCTAAATTTAACCTTGGATAAAAGTTTAAAAATTAAGTGAGTAAATCGTTCCCTAAATAATTTTACATAATTAATATCGCAAATTCAGATTGAAATTTGTATGAGACCTGCACTTACAGGTAAAATTATGTATTTCCTGAAAGTCACAATAATAGTTTCATATCAGATAACGATGGGTCATATCAGGTCTTCCATCACCAGATAACAAGAAATGAGGCCTCGATAGTATCAGAAACTCTAAGCACTTTGATTGTGTTGTTTTAAAGTTGATCAAACGTTTAAAACCATCATTGTTATAATGTGTGGTATTTGCTGAGTTAGACATCAAACCAATGCTAGTTTAATGCTGGTTCACCGTCTGCGACGCCGGCCCAGCATTGAATCATTATTGTTACATTATAATGTCCAGTGTGTGTTGGGTTGCAGTTATTCATAGTATTTAGTATTTATACCATGGACGTATTTTAGGATTTTGTAACCCTTTCAGTGCGAGGACCGTTTTTATACGTCAAATTCTAACGTAATGATCCCCGCACTGAAAGTATTGAAATATTTATAATGGCCGTAGACCCATAACATAGGTATTCAAATGAATTGTAAACAGCTGACTAACACATGTATAATGATTATAAATTGAAAAAAACCTCTACGTCTCCATGGTTTATATAACATATTTCATCGCTGTAAGGGTTAAATATTTTTGACTAGATATGCTTATTAACCTGTCATGATTCCATACGTGACAAAGATGGTGTAGACATTGAGGGCGTAACCTGTCAGGAACAGTCCCAGAGACCCCACAGTACAGCACACCATACAGACTGGTCTCACTCCAAACCTCTGTGTCAAACTGCCCACTAGAAAACCTTCAACAAGGGGAATTAACACATTTCGTGAAAATAACCAAATAGATATCGCACATTTCTAGACATATACAATTTCATATTGGACCAGCGTCGTGGACGGTGGGCCAACATTTGTCCGGCGTTGGGTGAGTGTCCCGTGTTTGTTGGTTCAGTGTTGGTCCATCGTCTTTGATGTTGTCCCAGCACTGCCCGACAGTGGTCGATCCTGGTGTTTTCTGGGATGATTATTACATTATTGTGTAATAATGTTACTTTTTAGATATCCGTTCAGCATGTTTTTTACTACTTATATTTTGATGACTTATAAGCCCAAATGGGCTGAGTACTATATTGAGATCATATTTATATATAGTCATTGTGATTTGTCAGTACATATTAAAAATATACAATGTAATACATATGAGACATATTTGCCACGTTTCTATATTAGACTTCCTCTTGATACAATAACATGTGTCTAAAAATGTATTAAGAAAATGTACATATAGCGACAATTAGCGACATGGTAAAAACACCTATGCGAGGCCAAATCCCTTGAGAAAAATCCTATAATTAAACAATGCTGATTGTGGTAAAATCAATAAAAGTCAGCAAGCAATGAGCAAGATAAAATAACAATGTTGCATATGCTAACCCTTTGATATCGACTAGATGAAGTTTAGCCTTTTCATGCATTGATTTAAAATGACTAAGGTATGTTTATTTACGTACATTATCTCCGAAATTAAATTATTTGACCAACTGGGCATCTATTAAGACTATTTTAACGATTTAACCCTGGTATGCTCAATTGTTTGCTTCAATTCATATTTATTAAATCTCCAATATCATCTTTGTCAAATTTAGTGATATTACTATCGATCTGAGATGTTTGAGACTGTATATATACGGATGTAGCAAGACACGTGTTAACCCTTGTCCTGCTACACCCGTATATTCAGTGGTATTTTATTTGGTTTAAAGCTTGGTTGACAAAGACTGCGACAAAAGCTTCTTGAATGTCTTTGTTGTACATAATAAAAAGACAGGCTCTCTCCATATTACTATGTGGGAAGTCTTATCTGATATTGTATATGCGTCATTGCTGCATAGTAATAAAGAGAAAGGTACATATACTGTACGTGTGTGTGAAACATTGTCGATATTATTACGTACATGGAAAAAGTAACTATGTGAAACTTTTCTCCATATCACTATATGGGAATTAATATCAAGTATTATTTTACCTGATAGACAGCTTGTACCAGTTTGAAATGAGCCTCCCCATCCAGCCAGGGAATGTGACGTGTTGAATGTGGCTTTGATTTCCAAGATGAGGATGGAGTAGGCTATCCATAATGTCACCGTGATATACCTGGCTACAGCACACGCCGCCAGAATCACCCAGGCATATCCACGATCTATGTCCCTGCCTGTCCGTGTGTCCACCATAGTGATCCTGATATCAATGTGTAACGTATCCTACACATACATTCTCTAAGCATCATTCAGCAAGCGTTGAGGTTATGCAAAGTAGTTGCAGTGATGCTGTAAAACGTCCCTTTTGTTATTGGTCATTTCTTATAATCCTTTAACCCTGCTAAGTTAATTAATTTAATTTTTCAACCACCTGAAGTTGTGTCTCGCTAACGCGACCCACAACTTCAGGTGGGTGAAAATTACTCATATTTGTTTATTTGAGCACAAATAATTTGCAAATCTTGATGTTTAAACATACATTTCATTACAAATAACAGTAATTTGGTCGACTAATAAAACAGATTAAAATGGCCCGTTGTCGTGATCAGCAGGATAAAGGTTGAGCTGAGTTGTGTCCCTCTGCCATACAGGTGATGCACATCTAATCATAAATAGAGATTACCCTCTAATCCGGATTACAAAGTTCAATTGATCTATCGTTCAGCTACTTTAATTATGATTACCTGGACTAGTGATTATATTAAAATAAATTACCTCTGTGGTATTAACGGGTCATATATGACATTTTAATACCAAAACGATACAATCTTAATATATATGTTATATGATGAAACGAATATAAATATTACAGATGGTCTGTTCACAATGGCTGTAATAACATGTTATAATAATATTTTAGGAATGACAATTTCATGTCGTAGAAAACCAACTGGTAGGTCTATCTACAGCTCAAAATATACAATAACTGTTATCATCTGATATATGTAAACAATATGTATAAAAGTATACAAACCTATTATACAAACCTATAATTATTGTGAAAAGGATAAAAAGGCATTTGAAACAGTCCAGTCGAAACTAACGTGCCTATAAATCTGGTTTTCCGGCTTGCAGATTCGTAGAGGTAAACACAACAAGCAGGTTCTGGCTGATATACAACATTTATCAAGATTCTCTATACATACTGCATTATTCTCTATACATACTTCACATTTAATATTGATGATATGCCACCCTTGTGTACCAGGGGAGAGAAAACTAGTGACAATGGGCAGATAGGTGAATTGAGATGGGCCATGAATATGTGTTATTATGCAGTAGTGACACGGGTATTGGTTTCACCTGTAATATATGGGCTACTATGTAAAATCAATTTGGAAGATTGTGGCTGACATTGAGGAAGATTGTTGTCAATAAAGGTAAATAAATCATGATGGATAGTTTAAAGTAGAAAATAAGTAATGGTGTGGTGCTTCGTGAACAGAACTACAGCTACATAAAGTAGCTTCTACACATGATTTGGTGTGCAAAGGTTTATTTACTGAAGAGGAAATGAGCCTAATTAGGACCGTATCCTATTAAGTTAATTTTGCCTGAGTATGTGTCCTATTTAGGGGGAAGAGGGGTGCTGTGTTTGGGAAACGGTTGACATTTCTGTACACCAGTACTTATGAACATGTGCAATATAACGTTTGATGTCCCTAGGTTAAGTACTTTCGTGTTTAAAAAGTTTTCAGAAAAATATATATTAATTCACGATTACATTCGTGGTTAAGAGCTCAAAGGGTTTTGATTAGAATGATGTTGGCCCAGCGTCGCAGACGGTGGTCCAACATTACTTCACAATTGGGCCAATGTATGTGTTATCCGGGTAGTGGCCTTTCGAGGGATAAAGCGTCAGTGCACCCATGTGGCAGTCAGAGCAAACACGGAACAATCACCCAACTCTGTTTCAATGTTGGGCCAGCGTCGAATACGATTGACCAGCATTGAAGCAGCAATGGGCTGCGACGCTGGTACAACATTGAACCGGAATTGGGTGGGTAGGCCTATATTGTGTGTACTAGGTACATTTTATAGTCGCCTACACTGACTTATCAGTATGTTCAGGAGTGAAAAAGTGTTTCTTCCCCATCCACGTGTGAAAGTTAGTATTGTGGGGAGCCTCCGTGACCGAGAGGTAGCGTGCTCGGCCTCAGACCGCCAGGGCTCGAATTTCGAATCCTGTGTCTGGAGGACAGTGTCATCTCAATCATCTCACCATCCTCAGGAGGTTCTCCTGGCCCAGTTTAGCCTATATGTGCACAAAGGTGGCCTAAAGCCCGATTCATTTTCAGGAGTGAAAAAGACACGCGGCACAACATGAATGTTAATCAATTCCATTCCGCCGATGGTGATGGAAGGAATAGGCCTACATGTTGAATATATACATGTCTACTTGGTTCTTTCAATAACTAGGCCTATATCCTGGACATTTAAGATTCTGACCCACGAGGAAAACCAATACAGTTATTTTTACACAACATTAGGCCAATTTTTTGCCTAAAGCACTCAAGCAGACTAAGGCCGGGCCTCAGAGTTCGGCAACTTAATGCTTAAAAATGCTTACTGCTGCTAATATGGAATTGAATAATGATAAAATAGAAAAAGTATAAGTTGTGAAAAAATCTTCCACTTTGCTTTGTGCATAAACCACATTATTTCAGTAGTAAATGTAGTAGATCGCGTGAGATCCTTTTTATAGCTCCTGTCATAAGACTAACGCTGAATATGGCAAATTGTCAAATGTCGCTTTCTCATGTTTAAAACAATTATGAAAAAGGATTCAAAAATGACGTCTGCATATTCTAATAAGAGAAGAAACTGCTTTTAATTCAATACGATTAAAAAAAAGTGCTTTCTTAAAAAAACATGATGAGATAGTTTTGTTAACTAGGAATAAAAAAACCATTCTTTGATCGATAGCTCACACGTCATGATTGAATTAATTGCAACAACTTTAAATCTATATATGTATATACTTAAGCTGAGTGAGCTAATAATAAACACATCTGAATCTTCTTCTTGATCTATCAAGCCATCGCAAAAGGTTAAAGCAAAGCTGGCTTAGGTTTTTTCCACCGTCTGTGCTGCTGAACCAACGTTATGTCGGCATTGGCTTAGTTATCTCACCCATCTCGTTATCGTCTATAACGCACCCCTTCTTTACAAACTGTACTTCATTGTTATTATATTAACCAGTATATCATATACCCTTAGACCGCCTCCCCTAGAATATATATATCTCTTTTCCACAACTATAATTATCTAACGCGGCCAGAATCTGCCGATTCCTATAACTATATGCGCCGCTCCCAGAAACTGTCACTCCCTCCCAGAATATACCCCCTTTTTCACAAGTAAGTCTCTCAGAATCTACCCCTCCAAGGTAGGCTGTAATGATGTGTCTGATAAAATCTAGGGCAGCTCCAAACTGTCCATGGCAATAGTACATCCAGGCGCGCCAGCAGGAATTTGGTCTATGGTATGCAGACAAGTCATGAGGATGGCCGAGTGATCCGTAAGTCTAGTTTTAAAAACTTTTTAAAAATATTCAAGTGTACGGGGTATCTTTTGATCTCGCCAAACATATCCAAACCCAGCAGACAATAAAGTAGATTTGACAAAGGATAGCCAAGGTGAATTATAAATACCTAGATTATACATTTTATACAATAATTTATACATTTTTAAGGACAGTTTTGAAACTGGACCTGAAATAATACGTGCCCAAAATAAAATACAGCTAGATATAAAATACAGCACTGAATATTCAATGAATAACGGCCCAATTCGCCGAATACCATCGTTTGCCAAACTTTCCATTATAATTAAATACAATACCAAGGTAGATGAAATGGTCTATGACATCAATGCTTGAATTTCGGAAGTTAAACTTTAAATATTTTCGAACTTTTCCTCTTGAGAATATTACTATTTTAGTTTTGCTGGTATTGCTATTTAATTCCCATATATTACAGTACGACTGCATAGCATCTAATGACATTTGAAGCTCTGTTGGTGACTCTTCAAGAATAACTGTGTCGTCTGCATATAAAATAATGTACAATTTAATATATTCGTAAAGATCCTCATAATTTTCTGTCAGTTCGGAAATATATGCTAAACAACCGTATTTTGAACTAAGGAAACTTTCCAGATCTGATAAATAAATCGCGAATAACAAAGGTGATAAACTATCGCCTTGTCTGACCCCTATCTCTGACTTTAATACATTTGATAATTTACCATTCATTTTTACATAGCATTCGGCTTTTGAGTACAGGTTTTTTATTACATTTAGTATTTTGCCATTTATATTCAAAGATAGTATTTTTGTTCATAGACTAACTCGGGAAACATTGTCGAAAGCTTTTTTGTAGTCTATAAAACAACAATATATACGTTTCCGTTTATTCAGAGTGTTTTGAGGACAAAAACGTGATCAATGGTAGAATGTCCTTTTCTGAAACCACCTTGCTCGGAACCAATTAGGCCATAGCCATCAATAAATATGCCTTACCTTTGGTTCAGGACGGACGTAAACAATTTTCCAAAACAACTAACAATTGGAATACCCCAGTAATTATCACAGTTACATATGTCGCCTTTGTTCTTGTACAAAGGTATAATATTACTGATACACCACTCTTCTAGGATTATTCCCGTTTGTAATTCCAAGTTAAACAGTTTTGTAAACACATTAATCATAGAATCACAGGAAGATTTTTAAAATTCGATTAATACTTGATCATTGCCACAAGTTTTAGTTTTTTTCAATTTTTGAATAGATTTTTTAACTTTATCTGGTTTAAAAGGTTTATTTAATTCTACATTTAATTTGTCAATCTTTGTGTTATCAGTTACATCTCCTTCGTCGCTTATACTGTCATTAGTATTAAGTTTTTTAAAATGTTCAACAGATAGCTGCATTGATATTTTTTTACCTCATGTCTAGTGTGATCGTCAGCTGATTTATTTATAATCTGCCAATACACTTTTGGATCGGTCGATTTCAGATTTCGTATTTTGTTTTGCATGTCTTTTTGATATTTATTAAAGGCTTTATTCAATGATGCTTTGTATAATAATAATAATAATATACACTTATATGGCGCCATATCCAACCTCAAGTTGTTTTTTGGCGCTACAAACAAAAATGTCAATAAACATGATCAACCTGGTACATTAAGGGGAAAAAAATCATAGCATCTCTACAAGTATGCGATATTGAACAAATGACTTTTTAAGTGTCGCTTAAATTGATCAAGTTTGTTACAGCTTTGTACGTGATATGGTGATTTGTTCCAAACCAAGGGGGCAGCTTTATTAAATGATCTATCACCATATGTTCTTAACTTTGTGGGAGGCACCAGCAGCAGATGTTTGGTGCGCAGTGGGCGACATGGAGAATAAGGAATGACACAGTCTTGAAGGTAACTGGGTGCTAGGCTATGTTGCGCTTTGAAGCAAAGAAGGAAAAGTTTATATTTGATCCTTTGTCTGATTGGCAGCCAATGCAATTGTTTCAAAAGAGCAGTCACACGATTAAATTTCTTTCTTCGATATATAATCCTTGCTGCACTATTTTGAATTCGTTGTAGTTTTAAAATACAGCTATTTGGCAAGCCATACGAGAGAGAGTTGCAACAGTCAAGTTGAGATGTCACGTGGGCTTGGATGAGATGCTCAGTGGTAACAATCGATAAACAATTTCTAATGTCACGATTTTTTTCAAAAGAAATTGCGCTTTTCTGCAAATTTGATTCACATGCTCACACATGTTAAGATGTTTGTCAAACATTACTTCTAAATTCTTTGCACTCACTGATGGCTATTTTTGGTAAAACGTTTGGAGATGCAACAATAAGATACTCAGTCTTATCGGCATTAAGTTGAAGTGTATTGTTCTTCATCCATGTCTGTATTTCTTTGATACAAGATTCTACACGACACAGCGCAGCGATTGCTTCTGTGTAGCTTGAAAATCGGAACGACACATATAATTGAGTGTCATCTGCGTATAGATGTATTTTTAGATTATGTTTTGCTGCTATGGCTCTAATTGGTTTTGTATAATAAGTGAGAAGTAAAGGTCCCAGGACTGAACCCTGAGGAACACCAACATTCAATTTTGTGTATTCAGCGGAATTGGCTTTAATATGTACAGATTGATATCGATCAGTGAGATATCATTCCAACCAATTAAGTGCTTTTCCACATAGTCCATAGTCATTTCGCAAACGATTAACAAGATTGGTATGATCAAATACAATTGTGTCGAATGCAGCGGAAAGGTCCAAAAATACAACTAGTGATGCTTTGTGATCGTCCATTGCCAACAACAAATCACTCTGAATTTTCAAAAGTGAAGTCTCTGTGCCGTGATGGCGTTTATAAGCCGACTGTAGTGGCTCTCCAAGATTATTTAATTCTATGTGGTCTAAGAGCCGAGATGATACAATTTTCTCAAGCATTTTTGAAATGAAAGAAAGGTTAGACACAGGACGATAATTTTTCAAAACATCTTTGTCAAGCGTTAGTTTTTTTAAGAGTGGGCTGACAATCGCCTTTTTCATTGAACGAGGTACCGTTCCTGTTTCCAGAGAAATGTTAATAATTTTTGTGATTGTTGGTAGCAGTGTAGGTACAATATCTATAAAAAACCCATCTGGTATTGGATATAACGATGGTCTAAAACAATAGTGGGTCAAGTCGACTTGACAGCGAAATTGTGTTTATCTTTTTGCTTAGAACTACAGTCTGCTAAATCCACTTATCAGCATGTAGACTTGGACTTATGGTGATGAAACTCACAGCGATTGGAATTTGACAGTAGATCAAGTGAAGTTATCATAGTATTTTTTACCTGTAAAAGTGATTTACAGAAGCAAAATTGGGATCAACAAGACACCAAGTTGACTTAGCGCTTTGTTACACCAGGAACACAGAATATACAGAGATTGCTCCTAGATCAACAATAAACTAAGTCCAGGCATTTCTCCTGTGTTGTCTCCACATGTCTCAGAATAAGAATGCGCTAAGTGCACTTGCACCGTTGTTCTCCCAGAAACAGAGCCCATAGGCATATAACACGAGAATAACAATGTGTCAAGTCGAATTGGTCCAGTGTTGAACATATATTATGCTGATATGTGCTCCTTTTTCCGAGAATAACAACTTGATCTGTTGTTTTAACCTGAATTTGGAATAAATTCAAACTTTATACATAATATAGATGACTTAGCTGGTTATTATTCTAAAGGCCAAAAATATCACTTAGCACACTATTGTTTTAACCCATCGATAAAGCACATGATTTCTTAGGACTTTTGCTAATAATCTTAAACACCTCCTCTTCAGTTGCTGGTCTAAAAGTGTTCAAAGAAATATCAGAAGATTTAATGTCAGAGATACCTGTGAAACTTATATCAGTGCAGCTATCAGAATCACGTTTTTTTCTGATTTGAGATATTTTTGTGATGAAAAACTTGTTGAAAATATCAGGTATTTCACTAATTGAGCCGGCTGATGGTATTACCATTTCTTTTCTCTTGTTCTGGGGACTATTTATAATATTAAACAGAGCCTTTTTATCTGTTCCACATTCTTCAATTTTGTCTGCATAGTATCTCGTTTTCAAAGATTTCACAAGATTACTCACAAGTTGTCGTTATTCCACAAATATCTCTCGGTGAACAATCAAACCTGTTTTTCGCCTTTTTTCTCAAATTTTCTACATTTTCTTTTTCCTGATCTAAAATCTTCATTCAGCCAGGGATAGTTTGGTTTGATGGCAACGCGCTTTTTTGAAATTGGTGCATGATCATGTAATCTTGCAGCAACCACGGTGTTGTACTGGTCAGTCAATGTGGTGAGATCAGAGGATGGAGATTTGTATAACGATGAAGATAAGATATCTTCTTGGAATTTCGCCTTGTCTATATTGTTTATTTTTCTCGATTGAACAACTGTATATTGAGTCTGTGGCTTGGGATGTGTCAATTCAAAAAGTACAGACTCGTGATCAGATATAAACGAGCCAGATCGGACATCCATTACTACGGTGTTATCACTATATGAGATTACAAGATCTAATGTGTGTCCACTCGTGCTGGCAAATGTACATGTTGCTGAAGATCAGCTGACTGGAGTAAATCAATAAACTGAGCAGCATCGTTTTTTTCTAAGCAGTCCACGTGTATAATAAAATCTCCTAACATAACAGTCTTAGCAGAGCTTGTAGAATGGTGTTCCAATAGTGTTGAAAAATCAGCCATATATTTTTTAACTGAACAGGTATGTTTTTCTGGACAGTAAACTGCCACAAGACATATTGAAGACGTTTTGTTTGTGATGACCTCAAAGCATTCAAAAGTTGCGTATTTTGTGCACTTACGTGTTGTTAAAGCAAGTCCAATTTTGGGGGAAATGCTATTCCCCCTCCTCGCTTTCTGTGACGAGGTGAATGAGCTAGGGTGTATCCTGGTGGAGGGAGGCTGCCTATAACATGTATGATTTACTACTAGCTGACATGTCTGTTTTGGCTCCTTGAGTTTTCTTACTATTGTAAATACGTCTAGTTTTTGGTAAAACGTTTTCTATGTTTTTCACAATCAGAGTCCTACGATGGCTTATGATCAAGTGTTTGAACTCTTTTCTGTTTATTAGCTCCCCTTTTATTTATTTATTCCAAATTATCCGCTGTATCTACCAAAATGTTACAAATACTCTGTGATATTGCATTAATGGAAGTCTGGTCATCGACACCGCTTCGTAGCATATTTTTAAGCTGTAAATCATGTATCATTTATTTTATTTTGATGTTTATGTGACAACTCATGTTTAAACATACATTCTGTTTCTGATTTCCAAGTTGGTTTAATCGGTGCAAGTTTATATACTACATCATCTATTAAATCATCTTCGGTTTCACTATTCGCATTTTATATTTTATGTTGTAAGCTAAAGTACATATAACAGGATTATGAATATCTGATAGCATAGGGCTAAAATCATCAACTACAAACATTTTCACTATGGAAAATAAATCATGAGATATAACAATATAATCAACCAAACTAGTCCCTTTACATGTAGTTTTACCAATATTACAATCGTCCATTTGCAATGTATAGCCCCATATTTTTACAGAAATCAACAAATCGATAACCGTAATTGTTACATATGTCATCACCATTAGACCTGTGTAGGCTTATGTTACATGAACTCAGTGCCTGTGCATGAATCAACAATTCATTTTCATCACAGCTGTTTATACATGTTTCCGTGAGTAAATTATCAGACATTTTAGCTGTCCTGGAATTAAAGTAAACCATAAGACAAATTTTACAATTTTAAATATGCCCTTTCAGATATATTAAAATATTTTCTAAATCATCAAACAGATTTATGTTGGAATATGGGCTATTTTCGGGGGGGATATAAACCACCCCCAATAAAATATTATCTTTATCAGAACAGAATTGTACCCATAATATATCTAAGTCATCTGCCATATTACAATTGCTGTTTTCAACCTTCTTAATGCTAGGTACAATCTGGTTCTTTATTAAAAATGCAACGCCACCGGATGAGTTTATTTTTCTTTTTGTTTTTGGTTATGATACTGTATCCGGGTATGTCTATCTGATCGTAGCAGTCTAATTTTGTCTCTACCAGTCCAATTATGTCAAAATTAGCTATATAGTTTTCAAAGTCACTTGATAACACCTTGCATTTTAATCCACAAACATTTATTAGGAGGCATTTGATGTTGTCAAATTGTTCTGTCACTGTTAGCGTCTCAGCGTTTTGCTGGTTCTGTTTGGAGGTAAGTCCGTCAGTGCTACCTATTCTTGACTCTTTCGAGCTCTTATTTACTGGGCTCAGATTGTTTGAGCTTTTCCTCTTCGTTGAAGTAGCACGGATTTTATTGACCATCACGCTCATCAATAGATATTTGCCACTATTATTTAGGTTTACACCTTTATGATCATTAGTCACATACAATTTAGCTATGGCTTGACCATTCCTTTGTGACCAAAAGGCTGCCCAGGTATCAATATATATCATTTGATCAGGACTGACTTTAGTTAATGTTTCTAGGTAAGTATTTACCGCCTTGGCAGTGTCATTACACAGTTTAATATCCTCTCCTTTCTTTTTGCCTGGGGGAATAGAGCATACTCCAATTCTTCTGAATCTGTTCTTCACATTTGCGATAATGTCTGTATATTTGTTAATAATCTCGGTTGCAGACAGTTTATTGTAGACCAAATCGTTAGTTCCTAACTGTATTAGTAGACAATCTGGGTACAGTTGAGTTTCCATTAGGTGATCTGTCTTTGAGAGAGTTGCGCCGGCTTCATTTGAAATAACCCAGCCTTCTGGTTCTGCTATGTGATCTAACAGCGAATCACCCATCACGAGGTTCTCACAAATGCTTTCCGATGTACATTTATTTCGGTCGGATCTATTTGACTGCTGGTTACTTCCCTTTGTTTCTTGTGGTTCATTTTGGTGGTTATGTTGTTGTTGTCGTCCCTGATTTTGCTGTTGTTATTGTTGCTGTTGTTTTTGATAATGCTGCTGCTGTTGTTGCTGTTGTTGGTGCTGCTGTTGCTGCTGCAGCTGCTAATGTTGTTGCTGCTGCTGTTGCTGTTGTTGATGATGTTGTTGTTGTGTTTTCTGTGAAAGTTGTTGTTGTTTCTGCTGCTGTTTTTGTTGATTGGGCTATGATGTAATATGATCATTAGAAGGTGGCCTCTGTGTTTAAATATTTATAGAAATATCCTGTTCTATTCTAATACGTAGTCATTTTTATAATAATTATTGATCTGTGAATTAATCATCAACCATCATATTTGTAATTTGTTATATGAAATACACTATTCTGTCTGTTTGTCTGTCTTTGTGAAAACTAGCAGTCACGAGGAAGCACTCGCTGCACTCGTCAGGCAGTCCCACTTTACTCATCAGTCACGAGGAACCGCTCGCTGCACTCGTCAGGTAGTCCCACTTTACTCATCAGGCACGAGGAACCAACGCTGAATTTTGTTTGTACACCATGGAGACAATACACAAAGGGTTTTGTTAAATTTGATCTTTCCGGTTCATTTGAATACCTGTGTTATGGGTCTACGGCCATTACAAATATTTTAATTCTTTTAGTTTGGGGACAATCTTTAGACGTAGAATCTGTTGTTTACAGACTGACGTCTACAGACGTCAGATTGTGACGTACAAAGCCGGCGCCCGTCCTGAAAGGGCTAAAAAACATCAAACTGTTTTATAATAATATTATTATAAAAGTTATTTTGTTGAAATTAAAAATTGTAATAAAACTTAGTTACAATTTTATATGACATGTTTCTTTAGTGAAGCGAAATGTATTTCTGGCAAACGCCAAATTAAATAATTTAAAAGGTGGGTTACTCCTAATTGTTTAATTTGAGACTTGGTGTTCAAGCACACATTTCATTCCCAATAACTGTGATTTAACCTTCTACGTGTTCTAATAAAACAGACTAAAAACGACAATAGTCGTGTTCAGTGGTGAAAAGGTTGAAATCACGCTAAAGTTGTGTTTGCACTGGAGCGAATGTTGCGAATAAATGTGAACTGGTATTTATCCCACATAAAATCAGCAAAATTGTTGTAGCAAAAAGGTTTTAAGACTAATCATTTTTTGCGTAATGACCTCCTAAAATAAATAGATCAGTGAAGATGTCTTTTTGTTTGACTGTTTTTATAATGGACAGCTTTGTTAGGAGAGTAATGCGTAAAATCGTACTATTTATAAGATTTTTGTACGCAAAGGGCTAAATGAATATTATTTGATTGAAATCTAGAGATAAATAAAGAGATACTCACATTAGTTAAAGATGTTCAGCCTATTTTGAAAAAAATACATAAATGTTTTAGTAATTTTTTCAACATGTTAAGCAGTTTGAGAGTATTTCCCAACCCCTTGGCAAAAATACGCTAGACTGTCAAATGTGTACAAAATGCCACAAGTGCACGTGACATTAGCCATACTAATATTACTGATTATACTCACTTTGAATATGGCGTATGATGCACTTTCGCATTCAATGCTGATCTACCATTGCTGACCTATGAATTTGGTCAGAATTTCCACATTATTAGTTCTTTTATTTGACAGCTATTGTGTATATTATGTATGATAGATACAATTAACTGCATAAACTCCTTTTTCGGTAGAAATAATGTGGAAACGAGGTATTACACTAAACTATGCCTCGAATAGTTCAAAAGTTAAGGTTTCACTATGTCGCTTGGCGGCCATTTTGAATTCTGGGCCGCCAATGGTCCAAGATGACCACCAAAAAAATGCCAAGATGATTTTTTCACTTCCTGACACAATAAACTACAAGAAAAAAAGATGTTGGCAAGAATTACGCGAAAAATCCAACGCAATGACATAAGGGTGTGTACTATAAGTGGCCATCTTGATCATGCAAATTATTTAATTTTCAAACTCAACCCTTTAACCGCCAAGTAAACTTAACCTTTTAATCGCCAAATTATTCAATTTGAATTTTTAACCACTTGGAAGTTGTGTCTCGCTGACGCGATCCACAACTTCAAGTGAGTGAAAATTATTCACATTTGACACAGCGGAGGTCAACTCTTTTCAAATCTTGCTGGTTGATGTCACATTTTATCTTTGAAATTTTTAAAATGTGGTACCTAATGTGCTAATAAAAAATGAAAACCCGAATATATGCGGCACCGGCGGTTAAAGGCTTAAACAAAGTAATCAATCGGGGAAGTTTTCACGGGGATAATTACATTTTCTGACAGTAACAGTGTAATAGTGCTCATGATAATCAGTATTCATAATACTCGCCAGGGGGCTCTCATCTTTTATATAAATTATATCAGCATCAACTAAATCTCAATTCTCCAGGTGGCTCTGGTCTGAATGACACAATGACATTACCAAGTCTAGCACTATCATCCATGCCATAAACAGACTCAATCAGTCTGAGAATGGTCTAAAAAGGTTTTGTTGAGATCAGATAAATATTGGCGACTGTGAGCGCTTATGTTAATGTAAAAAAGTACCGCTTGGCCTTCTTAGGTAATGCAAATTGGCAAATTTTCGATCTTAAACAGGACACAGATTCTGGGAATGGTCTGAGAAGGTTTCCCGAAGAATAAATAAATATTGGTGACTGTAAAGCAATAGCTGATGTGGAAGTGCAAGAAAGCAGCCATCTTTTGACAGGGCAATCATTGAGTCAGAGAGTTGGTGAAACCTTAAACAACGTAATCTTAGAAAGTTTTGCAAAGATCAGATAAATATTTGTTCACGTCAAATTGTTGAAAAAAAAATTTATCAGACAGCAAAAAGTTCACCACATGGTGGATAGCGAATTAAAATGTTTCCAACACAATTTGCATACATCAAATCTAAAATGACTGACTGGCGGTGACAGATGACTGGTTTTGTGTTCATTCCCGAACAAATCATTTTAGTTTAAACCGATTGATAATCACACTGTAATTATGGGATGAGCTAGATAAAATATCGAGTGTCAATGACACAGAAGCTCATCCTTAATTAGAGAAAGTTGATAACGAATTAAAATTTCTGAAATCCGTGAGGTATTTTAATGCACAGGCACATTAGCTCTTTCAAACAAACGAAACAAAATTGAAATCGGATAAAAATTAGGGGGGAGAAGCATTTATTGTGAATTGTGAACAGAGTGCCCTAATTAGGTCTCAATTAGGTCATAAGTTAATCATGTTAATGAATAATCAAAATTTCTTAAATCCGTGAAGTAGTTTAACGCACAGGCCCTAGCTCTTTCAAACAAACGAGCAGAATTGAAATCAGATAAGAATTGAGGGAGAAGCATTTCTTGTGAATTGTGGACAGAAGACACGACGGACGACAGACGCAACACGATGGCATAAGCTCATGTAGGCCTAAAGGCCGGATGAACTTAACACAAGATAATAGAAAACATAACTAGATCAAACTGGTACAATAAATATTGTTTATTTACATTGCTTTCAGGACTCCATAGAAAATGAAGGTGCACGCACCGTGTACACACGGGCGTACACACATTCTGTACAACTGAATTATGACGATGTGTGCAGGCAGAAACGTGTAGTCATATGTACAACACATACAAATGTCTATATGCAAGGTTAACTGCTGGTTCTGGGTCTATATGAATGTGACAATATCGTGCATAATTTGGCATCTTGGGTTTTTAGCTACATTATATTTATTATGACAAATAAGGGATTGCACGGAGATCTATCCAAGACGCCATTCTGCAGGATATAATGATATGAAAAGAACCGGTATGTCAAGTGGTACTATCAGATGTAACGTATTCAAGTTTTATTTCATGCAAATATTATTTATGGACACTCTTCCAAACTGTAATTTATGCAAGTTTAATATGAATCCAGTCATGAATTACTATAGTAACTGATGATTTGATCTAGATTAAAATAATAATTAAAATATGTCACCATAGAAAAATTGAAAATTCTGATAAAAGAGATGGTTCCATTTCATCCTTGAAAATGAGATGCGTGAGAAAAGCCACAGTTTGAGCGCTAAAGTGACTTGGTTCAGCCCTTAAAAAATAGCCAATACCCGATGTCTAGACCGAACCATATTCTAATACTGACTAATTAAATTAAATAGTCAGCTGCTTAGATTAAAACCCATTTTTGTTCTGATCTTAGTCAGTCTTAGCGTTCAAAAAGTGGATTGGAACTTTAAAAGCATACTAATTATGGTTAACTAAGTTTTGTGCATATGTCTGTTTTTGGTGGTGGTGAATTCTGAGCTATGAGGTGTATATTTACAATCAAACCACAGGTAACCATAGGTGCAATAGATGCCAGGTCATTACAAGCATCTCTCCAGCTAACAGCAAACGTTAGCCTAACGCTGCTGAAATGCTGGGTCAGCGTCACAGACGTCAGCCAGCATTGTACCAGCGTTAGGCAGGTTTATAGTGTCTGCCGGGGCTGTGGTCAAACACACCGTCCCGAAGAACGGCTAATATTTACATATTTCCTAGACTGGCATAATATCAAAGAAAACCGGAAGTTACACAGGGTCCGGTGACGTCATTGCTGCTGCTACCAGCTAACTATGTCAAATGCACACTTCCCTTCTGCAGGGTTTGATGAGTATCACAGAGATAAAAAATAATAATAATAAGTAGCGTATTACTGACAAATAAAACCGCGTGTCGGCAAGGTATAAATACTTTAGTAACATATTGAGAGGGCACGCTATCAACAAGAACTAGCCGCCTGACCTCTCTCCCACACACACAGGTAAATAAAAACATCTCATGCCAGCCGAAACTTTAACAATTCAACGTAATCCAAGCTGCAAAAATACTAACACTTCACTTCTATGTCACGCAACAAAGATATTCTGTTGTTCTACGAGAAATTAAAACAGGCACGCACAGAGAGCGGCCATTGTGGCCCGCCTGCCACTAAAACACCAAATGGCTGGTCGCACAGAGAGCGGCCAGTGTGGCCCGCCCGCCACTAAAACACCAAATGGCTGGTCGCACAGAGAGCGGCCGGTGTGGCCCGCCTGCCACTAAAACACCAAATGGCTGGGGGCTAAAATGACGAGTCCGGAGATCAAAGGTTAAAACACGTCCAGGAGGATCTCAGGGAGCATTCTGGATCAGATGAGAGCAGCCAGTGGACCCCCTTCCATCCCCGGGTGCTACTCAGGGGGTTGTGAGTCAAGCCAATCCTAGGTGTTAAAGGCTGGTATCTGCCACTGTTTACAGTGGCAGATACAAGCCTTTAACAACACGGATACGAGCCTCAACCACCAACGATTCCATCGCTGCTCGAGATGTCTACCGTGGCGACCTTCAAGTTCTACAAGTGCGTCAGCCAGTTACTTAGTTACTGAGAGCACAGGTTCATTCGTTATGAAGCAATTAAAACTGACGTCACAAAACACATGACCAAATAATGTGAGATGAGTTATCGTGGTGCCACCAGATGACTCTCAAGTGTCTGTTCTGGTTGAGGTTCGAGGTATATAAATATTTTTAAACGCTACCATTTTGACGGCATAACAATACTGCAGTCTCTCTTGTAAATAACACCCCAGCTTCCGGTTTCTGAGTGCAGCAATCACGTGACCGGAAGCGGTCTCCTTGGCGAGCACTTCCGGTACGTCATGGTGAGCTCGAGTCACGAGAGAAGATTAAAATAAAATGAGCCCGATTATTCACCAGAGGCTCCGCCAGTTTAGTGTGACGTCACTTCTTATCAATCTGACTTAAAAAGTTCACGTTTACAAACTAAAATGAGCAGCAGCGCCGGAAAAGTCACCGACGGCGTCGCGCATGCTCGGTGGATCGTCACCACACTGGCGTTACAGTGACTTCAATATGGCGGATGAGTGCTTTGGCATGGTATGGCGGTGACGCTGCCACAGGCGCCCGCCGCCTGGCATGAGACACTTAACCAATTCCGGTTTGATGTTGTGCAGCGTCTAGGACGCTGTACCAACATCAAACCGGAATCGGTTAAACGGCTCGTGTTTGCCCGGTCACTAGCAGTACTCGTTCAGCTGTCGTACACAGTACAGCTCCTGTACAAAAGCGTACACCAGGAAACACACGTACATGAAGACAAAACTGATGCCGATCCACTTGTTGAGTCTGAAGCGGGCTGCGGAGAAGAAGATGAGCGCCAGCACGAGGATGAGGAGGAGGATGAAGCCGAACTTGGCGTGGGGGATCACACTCATGTGTCCTGTATGATAGTCCACCTGTAACAGATAAAGGAGAAGTGACATAAACCACGTGATAACACAATCATGTATGTTATAGATCTATTGGGCCAGACAAATGGTATAAAGTGAGAAAACATACAATCATGTATGTTATAGATCTATTGGGACAGACAAATGGTATAAAGTGAGAAAACATACAATCATGTATGTTATAGATCTATTGGGACAGACAAATGGTATAAAGTGAGAAAACATACAATCATGTATGTTATAGATCTATTGGGACAGACAAATGGTATAAAGTAGAAAACATACAATCATGTATGTTATAGATCTATTGGGACAGACAAATGGTATAAAGTGAGAAAACATACAATCATGTATGTTATAGATCTATTGGGACAGACAAATGGTATAAAGTTAGAAAAACAAAACTAAAACATCAATATATACATGTACGTCATAGTTCAATTCGGACAGACAAAGTGAGATACACCACATAATAATACAACCATATAATCATGATAATACTGTAGATATGGTAATATTCGCGAGGTCTTAATTTTCTCGAATTTCAGATTCTTGCGAAAATTATTATAATTGTGCTACCTATCAACAAAAAAAATTGCAAATTTTAAACATCGCAAAAAATCCCAAAAGCATAAATTAGCGAAAATCTAAACACGTGAAAATTACCAGATCTGCATCACAACATGTAGGCCTAGTCCATTCGTGACAGTCAAAGGGAGATACGCTATGAAAAACAATGTTCATTTGAGTGCGATATGGGAAAATATAGCACCCGTCCATTCAACAACAGTTCTGTTGAATCGGGTGTGAGTCTTAGGCGAACACCTTAGGCAATGGACATGTGCTGTGTATTCCCATATTATTATGGCAAAATTAACAAATGAACAATGAAGTCACATTTTCTGATGGTAAAAAGAGAATGTTAATCGTTAAAGCGCTACAGTATACTAACTTTTCACCCGCTGGTCGCGGCAGCGAGACACAACTCAAACCTAAAATGACTTTTACTACATACATGTGCAGATGTGTACAAGTCGAATCAAAACATATATAAATCTCGCAAAATTATAGCTCATTTCGTCTTCAATTTATTTTAGGAAAAGTTAAAACCAGATTTAGACGTGAATAACCCTTAAAGTCTTCAAAACACTAAATGATAAAATAAATCCCCTCAAGTTGTTGTGTCTCGCTACCGCGATCCAAGTGAATGGAAATGACTCAAATTTGATTAATTTGAGAGCAAACACTTTCAAATCTTGATGTTTAACACTCATTTCATTTCCATTATATGTGATTTAACATGTTAATACAACAGATAAAAACGATTATATTCAGATAATATATCACTTCATAGTTTAACGCTGAAAATGTCTACATAAATCATTCGGACAAAATGTTTTTTTCCATTTGAAATCACCATAAATGTCTCGGCTAGTTTTTTCCGCTTAGTTTAAATACCTATGTTATGGGTCTACGGCATTATAATTTTTTTTAATTCTTTCAGTGCGCGGACCGTCTTTATACGTGATTATGACGTAGAAAGGCGGTCCCCGCACTGAATGGGTCAAGATAATCTGAATTTGTCCATTTTTTATCAATTAGGATGAGCTGCAGACGTCACTCACCCATTCGGCGTCGTTCAGGAGTCCGATGGGATCGCCTTTGTCGATGGCGATTCTGATACAGAAGGGTAGTCCCAGTCCTAGATTGATGTCAAACACATTGGAGCCGATGGCGTTGGAGACGGCCATGTCACCATAGCCCTCTCTGGCAACCAGAATGGAACTTAGAGCGTCCTGAAAACAGATACAAGGTGGTTAATGAGACGTGGAAGTAAGTGAGACGTCCTTAAACAAGCAATCAGGGGTACTCAAGAGACGTCTTTAAAAAAGGAAGGGGTACTAAATGAGACGTCCTTTAACAGGTAATGGGCACTGAAAGAGGAGTCCTTAAAAAGGGAAGGGTACTAAAAGAACAGGCCTTAAACATGTTAAACTAAATAGTTCAAACTGAATTTAATTTTCTGAATTTTATAAGTAAAATACAAAATAGTATATGTAGGCCTACCATCAGTAGATGATTGAATTTACTCAGCTCTGACTATGATATAACAATTCAACTTCAGGGGCTATTTTAATGTTTTGCCAGCATAGCGATGATGGTCCAGCATTTGAATAACATAGTGTAAACATTGCGTTTCTTTTCACATTCAGATTCCAGTCAATCTAATCTAGTAAAGTTTCCAGCCGCGAATAGCAAACAGCTGTAACTGCTTACTTTTAAGTAGTTACTGCTGTTTGTCTTTGCATTGCAATAATCTCTTCTGCCATCGAGTACTGGCATACTGAGCGCCGTGCAAAGGCAAACAGCAGTAACTGCTTACTTTTCAAGTAAGCATTCACTGCTGTTTGACATTCAGCCATCCCAGATGAGGGTGAATACTTACTGGGATACTGGTACCTATGGCAACCACGACCAGTCCCATGATGTATGTGTCCACGTTGAGGATGCAGCCTGTTCTGCCGACGAGGGAGACCATTCCAAAGGACAGCACAGCGATCCAGAAGACGGACATGAAGAAGCTCACCAGGAACCATTTCCTGGGAAACAACCACAACATTATAGGTGTAGTCAGGGTTCCCACAAAAATACGGCAATTTAATTCCATGACCTAAAACGACTTTTCAAGGACTAAATGCCTGTTTTAATATCATTATTTTCAGTCAAATATACTAGCTAGTTTTAGTGAGGCAAGAACAGCTACTGGAATATTGCTTTACCGTTTACTGAGAAAATATCGCGACAGAAAGAAGCCTGAAGCCGGGACTTTGCCCTAGTTTTATTTCGAATGACTCCAAGGGTTCTTTATAGTGCACAGTACAATAGGCAGCACTGTACATTCACTGTCTTCGAACAGTTTAGAGCACTGTATATGCACAACCACGATGACAAATATCCTCGGACATTTCAGCGTCTTTAGACGTCAAAATCTGACGTCTGAAGGTTATTAAAGATAGAGAGATATTTATTGACGAAAGATTTATGCGTCATTGAAAATTAACAAAACATTATATTATACAGTGAATAATATGAAAAAAGCTGAAAAGTGTGTAATTATCTGTACAAGTATACACTGCTTTAAAATAATTAAAAGAACTATAAATGCTAGTGATATTATACATATTTCATCGTTTCAAGGCTAGACAAGCCCTATCAGAGCTGGTGTGATGCTGGGCCACCGTGCACGGCGCTGGGCCAGCATCACACCAGCTCTGGGCTGACGCCTTCTGCTGGAGCCTTACTTGGTGTGATCCTTGGAGCAATCGGGGATAGTCCATGAGAAGATGACGACAAAAGGGAAGGCCGGGATATAGATCACCCATCTGAGGATGAACTTGAGCCAGTTGACGGCTCCGCCCTCGGCCTGTATGTCCTGGGTGGACGGGGGAGCCGTCCTGATAGGGGGGCAGCAGGGCAGGCACGGGCACAGCTGAAGGTTGTCATCGTCCTCACCTTCCTCAGATCCAGGCTCCTGTAGGGGGGGGGGGGGGAGAAAATATAAATCATTAGAATATACCATGTAATCTTCATCCAATACAAGCTTCGAGTTGTTGTGGCAATTCTTGACTTGTAGGGGATGGTGATGACTTGAAGTGGGTGGCAAATGAAAGAAACATATTGTATATTTATTAAACAGTTCCATGAAAATTTTCGTTCTAAATCCCATATGGACAGCAGCAATATGGCAGATAATCAAATAGTGCGGCATACAGTACACGTCATTTATTCAGATAAATCACATCAACAGTGTTGGTTTTTAAAAACGGCAGAAATTGGAGAATATAACTAATTTTAATGTGCAAAAATAAACTTCAAAAATCAAATGTTCAAAATCAAAATATTTGTTCTGTCCTTAACCATGCTAACTTTTTAAGACACATTTTTTGGGGAAAACAATAATAACCATCGTTCTTTTTCAGACTACAGGATAACTTTTTTCAATGTCTTCGAAAATATATATTTTCCAACACTGACCACTCAGCGCTGGCAAGTTTAATCACATGACAGAATCAGCCATAAAAGCTGAGAAGAACTGTTTATTCCATATAAACATAATATAAGATGAACGAAAGAAATGTATTTTACAGGGTGGTTTGAGAGACCTCCACTGAGACCACAAGGTCGCTAGCAAGGAGGCCAACCATGATGCTACTTTGTTTATACAGTGTATTTAAAAAAGTGCAATGATGTAGCTCCTTTTTTTATTTAGTCTGGGGGGGGGGGGGACAAAATACTCTAAAGACGATACAAATAAGCATCAGCCTAATTCAAGACATATCATCTTCATCATTGAATATAATTATCAGTTGATTTGATATTAGTTTTTTCAAGCCTATACTTTAAGTTTCTATTAGTCTTTCATTTTCATGTTCCTATGATCTATGCTGAAGTTATACATCAGAAATGTGCTACAATTGTTAGCAAAAAAACGTGTTAAAGTCGAGTACAGTACAGCGCAGTGCAGTGCAGTATAGTGCAGTGCAGCGCAGCGCAGCGCAGCGCAGCGCAGCGCAGCGCAGCGCAGCACAGCACAGCACAGTGAAGTACAGTGCAGTACACAAGTACAGTACAGTCTCTGCAGCACACATTATCATACATGTATACATGTCTATGTCCAGTGCAGTTGCATCTAGTCCAGTTCAGCACAGTTCCTATGAATCCTATGTCATATTTGTTTTCTCGGTTACGATTATAATTACGATAAACACGATTTAAACAAATATGATTATGATGTAATCGATTAAAATCGTAATCGGACGATTATGATTAGGCCTACAATCGACCCAAAGCTTGGCTTCTGATTGGTCGAGATGGACCAATCCGAAGACTACAATACATCGTAACTTGTCCGGCATAAACCCATGTGTTCCATGTGATCAGACTTATTGGGGTGTTAACCCTTGCAACGCTGAAATGTATAAACTATGGGAACCAAAGGGTTTTTTAATTTGAAATCATCATAATTGTCTCAGTTAGCTCTTCCCTTTCATTTGAACACCTATGTTATGGGTCTACGGCCATTATAAATGTTTAATTCTTTCAGCGTGGGGATCGTTTTTAGACGTCTACAAATAATAATTTACTTCAGAAACTGTACTACCTGAACATGTAATAAAATTTGACATTTCACTCCCCTCCCCTGGAGCAAAAATGGTGTCCCCTTTACTGGACTGAGAATCTCTGTATGGGATACATCTCTGGTCAATACGGATTGCAGCTGGGAGTTGTCGCGTCAACTCGTGTCCATTACTCACTCCTGATGACGTCCATCAAGGAATCCCTGGTGAGGGTCCTACATGACAGGAATACTGATCCCGTACAAAGCTACACAGCAGTGTGCTATTATGGCAATGCCATTTAACATGATTTTAATTCTGTATGTGATACCTTGTAAATTGTGATTTTAGCAAATTAACCATCTTCTATATATATTTACATAACAATATGCATTTTTATGACAAATAAGTCTGTGAAGACTTTTCTTTATGTCAATAAAATATCCGCTGTCTGTTTGTCTTACTTTTCAAGTCAGCATTTACTGAACTGGTCAGCAGAACTGGTGATTCACACCCAATAAACAACACATACTGAGCCACTATTGAATGAATGTTGGGACAGCGTTGGTCGACACTAGCATGACACGAATACTCACCAGCTGGTGATTCACAACCAAAAAGAACAGAGACTGAGGCAATGTGGGTTTAACCATTTTACTGCGGGGACCTTCTAGGTCAGATTCTGACGTCTCAAGTCTATCCCCGCACTGGAATAATTAAAAATGGTCATAGACCCATAAGAAAGGTATTCAAATGAAGCAGGAAGAGCTAATGAAGACATTTAGGATGATTTCAAATTAAAAAAAAAACTACTATAGTCTCCATGGTTTATACAAAAATATGTCAGCGTTGTATGAGTTAATGTTTGGCTGGCGTCGCAGACTGGGGAAGTCACGGTGACTCCAAACATCACCACTATAATGCCAGCGTCTGAGGCATTGTCACAACATTGAGTGAATGTCAGCTGTATGCATGGATTGGTGGACGAAATGTGGAAGGATGAACAAAGAGAATAGAGGAGTGAGTTAGTAACTGAATGCATGTATTGAATGAGCAATGGTTGTAGCAGCAGCAGCAGCAGCAGCACCAGAACCAGAAGCATCAGAAGGTCTAGTAGATGTAGTGTAGTAGCAGCAGTACACTACACAGCCGTAGTAATACTACTTCAACCCTTCAAGAAATAATTTATATACAAACCATGGAGTCTGAAAGGTTTTTCCAATTTGAAATCATCATAACTGACTTAGTTAGCTCTTTCTGATTCATTTGAATGCCTATGTTATCATGGTTATGGGTCTACGGCTATTATTTTTATGTTAACCCTCACAGCGCGGGGGTCGACATCATATTGACGTCAGATTGAGACGTCTAAAGTCGACCCCTGCCCTGTAAGGGTTAACACCCCTTGTCGACCGATATGGTAGTAGTGGCAGTAAATCATTGCTTCACGTCATGAATGAATACAGGCGGAAATTGGATGTGTTTATTCACAAATCTGTTCATTTTTGTGAATCTGGTTTTAAATAGTTACAGTAAAGTGATTTTTGTAAATGGGACGCAGAAGTGTACACGAGGCATCTAGTATAGGCCTACCACCATATGTTTCTCTAAATAAATGAGTCTTCAAACTATTTTTGCACTTATTTGAGTCTGTTTTTTTCCTTAATTCCGCAGGCAATGCATTCCACGGTCGTGGCGCAGCAGCAGCAAAAGCTCGATCGCCAAAGATCTTAGTTCTTGTATGTGGCTAATTAAGACATTTAAAGCCTTTTGTGACCGTGGTTTATACGGAAATATAAAATGCTGCCAATGGAACTGGCCACAATAGATTGACACAACGTCAATTCAAGGCAGCGCCAACGTCACAAACGCCGGCGCTGTCTTCAGTCAGCGTAGTATCTTTGTCGTAGTGAAGTGCTCCGGTAATGAGTGTTGTCATCGGCCATTATGCTGGCATTACTCGCATGACAATCAGTCATTAGCCCCGGATAGTACAAAACTCTGGGTACCATGGCCTCCAATCAGCTATGACGTCACTGAGTGGATCACTTAGCGTTTCCTTTAATGACGCCTTGTCGTTAACCCGTGGAGGACTGAGCAGCCTAATTTAGTCGTATTAACCCTTACTACGCTGAAATATTTATGTGTATAAGCCGTGGAGACCTAAGGGTAATGTTCAATTTGAAACCATCATAAATGTCTTAGCAGTAATATTTAGCCCTTTCTGCTTAATTTGAATACCTATGTTATGGGTCTACGGCCATTGGAATTATTTAAATTCTTTCAGCGCGAGGACCGTCTTTATACGTCAGAATCTAGACGTCAGATGCTGACGTATAAGGACCGGCGCTGAAAGGGTTAGGTCTCACTGCCGCGATCCACAACTTCAAGTGACTGCAAATTACGCGGATTTGTAGAATTCAAGCTACGTTTTTCCAAGTCACAAATATGGTTACATAACTGCTGATCAAAACGAGAATTTATGCTATCGTCGACATAGGGTTAATGTCAATGGTAGGTGTACCAAATAACATGACACCTATTTTCCCGACGCCGATACCAAACTAAGAATCGATCGGCGTCTAAACATGAGACTGTCCGCGCTGCGCTGAAACACCCTATTACACAGAGGGTATGAATTACAGAGGCAAAAACCTGGTTCAAAAACCTGGATCAAAGACCTGGCAATAGATTCATCACATCAGACAGACCTGTCACCTGTCAAAATCCACTTGAAAAACCAGCAACCGTCTCTCTGGGGGTTCAACGCAGCGCGCCGCGCCGTTCAGGTGGCAACGGATAATAAAAACGCTGGCAAAACGTTGGCCGACGTCTAACGACGTTGGGCCAACGTTTTGACAGCGTTTTTGCTATTGATTCTCAGCCACAGAAGGCGGGATTGAGACGCTAGTATTACGGTAGGATGGAGTAGTCTCATATTATTGATTCACCACTGTCTCGGGGCCTCATATTCCCTAATGAGCCCACAGATCATAAGGATATAATTTTCATCCTTGTTGGAAAAGTGCCTCCTTTCAGACTAAACATGCACGTGATGTGCCTCGAGCCAGTCAATACGAGGCGCTGGCACAGTGTTGGCTAAACGCTCGGTATGCTGGCCTGACACGCTCGGTATGCTGGCCTGACATTTAGACATCATCTCGTGTGATTTAGTCACTAGGTAACGACCGTGTAGAAGGCAGTGACCTCCATATTTATCGGCATTTTACAATTTGTTTGTAAATTTCTGCTATATTGTTTTTTTACCTGAAATAATTTTACATGTATTTCACCAACAATATATTATAAACAAACTAATAACATGCTGTATTAGACACCGTTGCTGCTAATTGTAAACATAATTTTCGCATTTTTTGTTGTACCTTTCCATATTTGACATGAAATATAACAATATTACGTTTGGAGGACGTTTGAAGATGGGGATCGCGGAAGGGACCGTCTTCAGACGTCAGAATCTGACTTCTATAGACGTCAGATTCTGATTAGCATTCCTTGAATCGTGTGTCCGAATAAAATATAATCCATCATTTACCACTTAAGCGAGATATAGAGACGAAATTCCCGTATTTCTTATTTTGAATATGCATGTCATAATACATAATATGGTCATATTAAGAAGCCAAAATAACCGATTATTTTAATGATTTTAGCCTGATTGAGTGGCTTTAAATAAATATATTTTTGAAAAATATAATCATCCAAAGATAATTATTTGATCAATTTAGTACCTAACACAATCTATCTTAGTCGCATTTCATTTTCTTTGAATTTTACTCAGCCCTTGCAACGCTGATTTATTTTGTATAAACCATGGAGACCAAAGGGCTTCGTTCAATTTGAAATCATCATGACATAAATGTCTTAGTTAGGTCTTTTTGATTCATCTGAATACCTACGTTATGTTATGGGTCTACTGCCATTATAAATATTTGTACTGTTTCAGTGTGGGGATCGTCTCCAGACATCAGAATCTGACTCTACAGACGTCAGATTTTGACGTCAAAAGTCGATCCCCGCACTGAAGGGGTTGAACATTGGACACTGCTTGATTCAAATATTGTATAAAATGCATTACAAAGACTCCCTGTGTAGCCATCTTTTTTTAGGGCATTATATTTATCATGAACAGATAAAATCAATAAAGGGCTATTTTTCCGAGAACCACATGTGATGGTTCCCAGCCTGGTACGGGTTGTAGGTGTCTCGTACATGAAACAGAGACACATCTCTGTAATTCAGCGGCAAAACATCTGGTTATGTAACTACATGTAGAGCAGTGTTGGAGGATATATTTACCAAGAAAAGGAGCCCAGCTAAAAAATGACGTCAAAATGGTAGACAAGATAATAGGGACTGCCGTTTAAGGAAAGATACTGGGGTTTGTGACCCTTATGTTGCTGAATTGTTTGTTTCTATGTTTTGTCATTTGAATCTGGACTTGCTGACGCAATGTCCAGACTCAAATGACGAAAACTATTTATTTTATTAAAAAAGGGCTATACCGGTATCCCAAATTGCATTATTTGATTAACTAAAAATTCACAACAAACTAATTTTATCAATCTATAAGAATTTTATTTAGTATGAGAAAAGTTAGAAAGCATATAATACGGTCCTAGCAGCACTATAGGAAAACAAATATTGCTTAGCCGCATTCATTACATGCATGCAAATATTCTAAGTTATTAATCATTAAAACTTTATCTCAGCCACGAGATCAAGGGTAAATGGCCATGAGGGCAGCAGGATATTGAGTTGGCCATTAGAGCTGTAAGCTATTATAATTCCATTTTTTGCAGTCGTGTCTCAAGACACTAAAATGCCTGGGATTGGTGAAATTTAAGTCACAACGTTTATCACAAATTGAAGCCACATTTTTCTAAACTGGTTGAACTGGTAGCAAGAAACATTGACACAACGTTGGCTCAATGCTGGCCCATTGTCTGTGACGCTGGCTCAACATTGAATCAGCATTGGATCAATGCCTCGTCATTGCTGGGAACGAGGGAAGACTATCGTACAGTAATGCGTTGGACGATCACATGAGGGACAAGTACCACACACCTACGTCCTTGAACACCTGTCTTCAAGGAGACCTGACGGAATAACAGATATCTCCTAATGCATGCACTACGCCGACCGTAATGTCTTCATTCTCCTCTCATTTACACACTTAACAATATTTTTATATAGGCCTAAACCATGGGGCCCAAACTTTTTTTTTTTAATTTGTAATCTCATAAATATCTTTGGTAGCTCTTTCCAATTGATTTGAATACCTATGTTATGGGTCTACCTCAGAATCTGACGTCTACAGACATCAGATTCTGAGGTTTAAAGACGGTCCCCGCGCTGAAAAGGTTATCCAATGGGTCAATGATGGGCTTGACTCTTGGGATATCAGGCCCTGCAGCTTTACCTGAATGCTGCGCTAACCTCAGGTGTTCGTTTTGAAGGGATGAATCGATGTTGTGGGGGGTCCAGGAAATGGAGGGAATGCTGTATCCATGCGGATTAAGTGCGGTATAGATCTGGTAATATTCACGAGGTTTTAATTGTCGTGAATTTCGCGAGGAGGATAAATTCGGGAATTTAAGAATCTCGTGAGATTATTATTATAATAGCGCTATCTATAATTGAAACTGACAATGTGCAATTTCTAGACTCGGACTCAGATTTGTTTATTCGACATTATAACAAACTGAAAATACAATTTAACATTTAGGATGATTTGTCGGGAGACCACAATTAAGACACTATGTGTCGCTCTCATAGGGGCCACCTTCTTGTAAAGTCGCGAAATCACAGATTCGCGAAAATCTAAACACGCGAAAATGGCCAGATGTACAGTAATCTCAGCGGTGATTCAGGGATCGGTGATTCAGGGATCGATAACACGGTGAATTTGACACTTCATTAGGATATACGGGGGGCTGTGTGCCGCACTACATTATCATTACAGTATGTAAGCTGTGCCAGCTGGGATTCACAGGGTCTACTCCGTTACCAGGTTAAGAATGGTCCTGTTTTGAGATGTATGTAGACGAAAAGATTATGATGACCAACAAGATCAGTCTTTAACTGCCAAAAATTTTCTTATGTTCCAGTGGGGATCTGTTTGTGTGTTGCTGCTGTAGAGGCAGCATGCAAACTGCGGTGAGCTTAAATGAATGATTTTTTTAATGTTGTATTTAATGTAAACATTTGAGCGGGATAAATGAAAAACTTTTCATATTATCGCGCCAACAAGGTCAAACTAGCGATGTAAAATGCGAAAAATCACAGTAAATCGGTCATTTTGATTTTTTTTTCAGCCATTATTGAAATTGTCTGAGAACTGGTCACTAGTAACATGCATAACACAGGATCAAATTATTGACGTAAAATGTGAAAAATCGCAATAAATTGGCCACTTTAACATTTTTTTCAGCCATTATTGAGCTTGTCCGAGAACTGCTTATTAGTAACATGCATAACAAATTTGAGGAGACTACATGAATAACTTTTCAAGTTATCGCGCCCAGAAGTAAATGTTAACGCCGACGAACGAACTTCAATCGCAATAGCACACCTTTTTTATTTAAAATGCGGGCTAAAAATGAAATAGAACCTCCTGAAATAAATCAAATGTTGTGCGGTAGATGCTTATTTAAACAAATAATTCAATTATGCGGGTGTGTATTTCTATGCGGGTGTGTAGACTAATAGTTTTCGTTGTTAGAAGCTGGGATTTCCTTTAGGATAACGACAGGAAATAACGACAGTATGAGTTATTCTCTCACATCAGGTTACCATGGTTACCATCAAGCTATCATCTTACATTTTTATCTAACTTTTCTCACTAAGCTCGCTACCACGTCCACATGAAAACAAATGTGACAAACAGAATACAAGTTCACGGTATTTTTCAACATAGCTCACACTTCGCAGCTTATCATTGTCAGCGATTTGATACTCCTTATTATATGGAGATTTACCGAATAATGAACAGATACAGATACGTACTGGTAAGAAAAAAATTACAATAGATAAACCTTAGTGAAGTAATACGGTATAGTTTGCAAAATTTTTATCGTCAGTCGATTTTATTCGCATGCAGTTGAAAAGACCCACGTTTCAGCTGAGATGCAATACATTGTCTGGTATTGGGTTTTGATAAATAAGCCAACACTATATTATTGGCAGATTGACCGGTCCTTATTAACGTGTCGAGTAAATACACATTATCTGGTTATGTACTGACGAGAAATGGCCAGAAAGGCATTTCCTCCAAGAGGAAATTAGAAAATGACCAAATTACTTTAAGCTATATATTTCCATCTGCACGCGATATTGATTAATAATGTGGATAGTCCAGTTGTATTCCCAATGGAGGCGGACAGAATTATATTAGTTTTTCATCTTCACTGTTGCTGATATTTGCAGCAGCGCAGTTTAATACATTTGTTATAAAACTCAATCCCTGCCACTTGAAAGAAATAATATATTATTTTATTCTTTTTCAGCCATTATTTTGTGAAACAGACACTGGTAAAACTGTAAAGATAGTCAGCTAATTATATTAGAACATTTTTGCAGATTACTTGCTGATCAAATTTGTTGTCTGTCATTCCAGCAAACACTAGACGATCAACCAATGATGCTTAATGCTGGGACAGTGTCGTAGATGGTGGGCGGCATTAACCCAGCATTGGTTCAACGTCTCGTGTTCGCTTGGATGCTACGTCGAAGGTGTAGAAGAAAAGGCATCATTTCAACATAAATGAAGACAACCATGCGGAAAAGAGATGGAAAAGAGACACCGTTCTTTAGAGGAGATCGGTGATGCAAAGAGTAGAGTGGGGAGAAAAGAGAGGTGGAATAAATAGATATAAAAATAACGAGGTCTTGAATGAAAATGGACGGGAAGGAATTGGTGGTGTGGGAAGATCACTAACGCTGAAAAAAAGTTTAAAAACAGACAAGCGGAAGTAATAGTGCTATCTCAAAAAGGAATGAACGACGGTTCGAAACAATAATTTTGGAAAAATAAATTGTCAAATGGCGATGAAAAAAAAGCAGGAAAGATTCCTTTCGATTATATGACATCATGCATCATGTGAGTAATTTGAGGATGGTAATAGTAAGAAGACAGAGCTACATAGTGGTGACTAAGGCCCTACCTCTTCTGGTACCTCTTTCTCTTCATCTTTCTTAGGTGGAATTTCTTCCTCTTCTTCAATAATCTGCTCGGCTGGCAAAGACTTGCGGTTGACTGTCTGTTGAGAGGAAAGATAGAACGAGAGATGTTAAAATACGTGAGAAGTCAGTCATGCACGGTTGATTATATTACAGTCTACAGCTAGAGTTAATGAGGGGGTAGCCTAGGAGGTGTGGGGAGAGTTAGATCTAAGTCTAGGTATCTAGGTTTGTGGTGCTGTGAGGTGGTGGCAGTTATATCTTACGTTAGTTTGCTGGTGCTGTTGCTGACTGTTGTTGCTATGGTGGTGCGAGGGTAACGATGGAGAATCACTTGCTGAGCTTCTACGACTAGATTTAGAGGAACCTTCTCTGTGCATTTCTGACCCAGAGAACGTCTGTGCTCGGTTTCTCTGTTGCCCCCCGTTCTGTACCCCTCCTTGGGAATCGATCGGGGGCAGTTTTGTGGGTGACGACATGACCCCGTTGTGGTCAGCTCCATTACAATCGACCCCTTGTTGTTTCTGCAGTGGGGGTAGGTTGGATGCCTTCTTGGTAGGGCTACCTAGTAGCTGATCTTCTGATGAGGCTGACTCTGTGCCATCTGCTGTGGTGGGCCTGGATGAATCTGACGTGTACCGTGGTAGCATCTCAAACTCGTTGGTGGGACCTGCACTGTTGGCTCGTACAGGGAGAATGCCGTTGGACTCTGTGGTTTGGGCAGCCCGAGCAGGAACCGGTGGTCGCAGGTAGTCGTCAGAAGTGTATGTCAGGTCTGGGGTCATTTGCTGTAGATCTGTATGACTCGTGTCTGTACTCGGCAGAAACGTACTGTTCTCATGACTCTGGATGCCACTGTCTACTTGAATTGTACCATGACTCAATCGTGATGCAGGGGAACTTATCTATTCGTTTACAATTTAATTCAAGTCATTCATTTGGTACGTTATTGTTTTGTGCATATTAATATTAAAAAGATCATGACACCATTTTGACGTTGCATTTATATCGTAGTAATGCAAACAAAATTAAATATTTGATTGAGACAATTCCGAGGCATCCACGTTGAGGAAATTATGCAATACCACATTGCCAAAAAAAAAAAAAAAAATTGAGTCAATGAAAATTATTTAACCCATTGTTTAACATCATATAGTGACAACAGTGGTTAGTTTTCAAGTCACGTTTCCAATGACGCAGGCAAGCAGGCAAGACGAATTCGTTCCAAAATAGGTTGGACATCGAGTATAGTTAGGTGGATTCAGGTTGTAGTTGTTAATGGGTATGAAGATTGATGGGTCCAGATGAAACAAATCCAGACAAATCCGAATAGCAGCAGAAAAAAGAACAAAACAAGAAACTGTAAGTACCCAGGTGCACATGGTTTAAACGAGAATACGATGACAGACAAGGAAGCAATACAATGCAGTTATAATAGCATACCTGAAAATATGGGAAATATAACGTGAAGAAATACTGGAGTCTTGCATTACAAAAAAGATTGATTTTAATAAAAAAATGTAAAAAATCTTTGAAAAAAAAGACAACACCCAATATTAGCTAAATGGCATGTGGTACTAAATCTTGAAAAATATTGTTAATAAAAATGGGGAATATACCATCTGGAAATGTAACTGTTACAATGATGAGCGGAATGGGGAGACAACAACCATGCAGCATGTTCTTAGTATAAAGCGCCCTTCACGCCACGTGATTTCATTAAATAATCTAAGATATAGTTCATGCTTGTTTGCAATTTGAAACGTCTAAATCCTTTGAGTACTTGAAAGTCGTGTGGTAGATTTCTTCGCTTCAAGGGTGGACTGGCTGACACAATTTTGTGAGCATCAAATGAAAAATATTTTCGAAAACAATATCATACTGCCAACTTTTTTCTCATCGTCTGGTAAAGTGTAGTTGGTACGTTTCAAGGCGATACAATTTGGCTTCACATGAGATTGATATAGCAGTATTGATATACTCGCCAACCGCTCTAACAGCAGTCCCTTACTTGAGGAAAAAATGGAAAATAAAAATATCCACAACTTTAATTCAAAGTCCACAGGTTTCATCACAATTTGTTGTATTTTACGGAATCTGGGAGCGTATTCTCGTACAAGTTAAGACATATCGTAGGCTTCTGATAGGTCGAGATGGCATCTTGACCAATCAAAAGCCTACGATATATTGTAACTTGTACGATAATACGGGCCCAGAAGAAATAGGTAAAATGAAATGAATCGGGCTTTAGGCCACCTTTGTGCACATATAGGCTAAACTGGGCCAGGATAACCTCGTGAGGATAGTGAGATGAATGAGATGACACTGTCCTCCAGGCACAGGTTTCGAAATTCGAGCCCTGGCGGTCTGAGGCCGAGAGCGCTACTTCTCGGTCACGGAGGCTCCCCACAATACTGACTTTCACACGTGGATGGGGAAGAAACATTTTTGTTTCTTTCAAACCGCCGAGACCAGGAATCGAACCCCGAGCTGTGACGTGAAAGGCAGCGGTGCTAACCACTACCCTAGGGCCCCCGCCCTTAAAGAAATAAGTGGTTGGTGAAAGAGTCGGACCCAATTTTAAACACAAATTGTCCCAAGTATTTAGATGGCAGAGGCGTATCCAAGAGGTGGGGGTGGGGGGCACGGGGGATTCGTGTATCCCCCCTTTTTTAAAAGTGAAGATTTCTCTATTTCAATAATTTCAGCTACGCTTTCATAATTATCTCATATCTTACAGCAAATTTAACACGAAATGGTACCATTTGATTTTTCGAATTTTCCAAGGGACCTCCCTGTCAAGCACCCCCTTCTATTGTTTGTAGATGCGCTATTGGATGGGTACTGGTTCATGACGTGATTGGCAGTGTGTAGCGGGCATTAGTCCCGGGTGCATGCTGGCCATCCACATCACATGCCTCTTCCTGCTGCAGTCAAGCCATGGGGGGGACACCCAAGGTTAGTTGTAACATAGAACATAAAGGAGCTTTTACCATCATCGGTAGGTAATATACATTGCGTTTTCTCCCCACAACTGGAGCAGGCCTGAAATCCTACAAATGAACAAGCAGTTCATCTCTGTACTGCTTCATCACAACACTCATCTTCTCTGTCATCAATTATTACAAACACTAAACTACGGTACTAAACACAATCATAAAAAGGTTTCCATAAAGGTTGCCACAGAAGTGTTTGATCCCTTTATGACTACAGATTATTATGGCACACGTTACTGCTTCAACAAAGCTCTGCACAGCCACATGGAAAAATAAGCCACGTATCCTAGAATTAGCCAGCCAGGTAAGGTTAAGGATGATGGCGCCAACTTACATTACCGCGAATGGTGTAACGCATAACCTCAAGTGGTTAAAAAATTACCAAAATCTGTTCGAATTAACAGCGAACGTTTGTAATATTTTTTCTGAATAATCACATATTCTTCTCCCAAGAATAGTTATTTGTAATGTCAATATAAAGATTAGAAACTATGCTAGTTGTGATTTGTGATACAAATGTTAAAATTAAGTCACACTCCTAGCAAATAGGAGTAGTTGGCCCACTACTGTTAAAATGTTGGTTCACCGTCTACGACGCTGGCCTACAATTAACCAGCAGTGGTTCAGCTTCTGGTGTTTGCTGGTCCTCTCGGATGAAATCAAGTCATCCAGTTCAAAACCTGTTTGAAGTCTTTAAGTGTGTGCCGGCATGTGGGAAAATAACGTTAACATGCCCACGCCATAACACCACCAAGCAGTATCGTTTCAAAGAATTGAAATTCCTCTTGTTAAAAATAACTGTTTCAGCCATACCAACATAATGCAATGTTGAAATAATCATTATCAGATTATTATATTTCAATCCAAACAATAAGAATGGTAAGTTAGAGATGATTGCATGTGTAGGGAGATATTTGAAAAAAAAACTCCTTTATTTCAACCAGTTTCGTGTAGTTCGGTGGCTCTGTACAACGGTAAGTGCAGCATTTTTACAACATATTGTATTATGTTGTACAATTATATAACAAATTTACTATAATAGACCAATGGTTTATGCTGAATATAAATATCTTTCATCTTCAATATTCCACATCTCAATAACAGTGGATGACAAACAAAATGCAGTGCAATGTATACAATGACAAGTTGCTCAAGTTGTTCTTCAGAGACGCCTGTTATGAGAAAGTATCCAACAATATGTACAGATAGAGTCAGAATCACCTGAAATATAACATCATAATGAAGAGCGTTGCAACTGAAATTCATACAACGACTAAACATTGTGCTAGATGCAAAGGCTTCATTGTTACAGCATGCTTTGTGCACCATGCGACAATAAGTGTTGTTAGTAAAAACAGGAATCTCCTGGACAACAATAAGTATAATAAATCACCTGAAGACCAAACGGTCAAATCTGACACTTGTTAAAGTGACAGACCCTAAAAACCCATGCGTCTGCGACGTCAGCCCGGCATTAAAACAACACTCGGTCAAGTTTTCAAGCTGATGTAATAACTCACATTTTTAGTCGTCACAGTAAAATTTATTTTGTTATTTAATAGGTGTCATATATACTAGGAATACATATGAATGTAAATTTCGACTCTTGCAAATACAGTGTCACTTGGAGTGGCACATGAGGACACTCTGGTCGTAAAGGTTTTAAAATAAAAACCCGACCAACCATTCAAACTCAATATGTAATTGATACTCCAGATTAAAGGAGTATTTAATACTAAAAAAAAGTTATTCTAAAGTATCCCACCTCGGAATTAACAAACAAGTTTGCCATGCAGAATTATAATGATCTAATCTGCCACGGTCATTATATTATATTTTCACGGAGAGACAGTCAGTGATAAAATCACAAGACTTAAATAATTTAAAAACGGCTTCAATAATCATCAAGTGATACTTACTGTCATTCACTGCCACTGACGTGATGCTATATTTTGTCATTACAGACAATTTTAATACACGACATGTCTAGAAACAGTTATCAAATCAACGTTGTAAGAAAAATGTGACACAATAGCTATCTGAGGTTTACAGATTTATTTATTAGAAGTCCATTATATTTGTTGATTAACTGCCTAGATTCAATGTCATTTTAGATTTAATATTATCTTGGTAGATGATCAAGTATTCTGTTCAGGTGGTGGAGACAAAAGTGATGAACGTCTGGACAGTCCCACCAACATCATCCATTGATCAGGTGATCACAGTACGTTGCCCAATGCTGATTTAATGTTGGACCATCGTCCTAGACGGTGGTTCAACATTAAAACAACATTGGGTCAACGTACCGTGCTTGTTGGGAAAATCCTTCATGTATGTGAAACTTACTGAATCCTTTCATTGTTTATATTAAGTGACATGCACAGTTTGTACGACTGACAAGCATGCTCTGTCTATACACTCAAACAGTCACATAAATAACATTCTGTACATCTAACTAGGTAATAGTTCTCAGAAACGTATTTCATTGGATGATTACATACGTAATGCATTTCACTTTTTATGTGGGTTGACGCAATAACTTGGACATGGTCACCATAAAGTGAACATTTTTATTATAAAGTATAGAATAAATTGTTTAAATATATATTTTAAATTATGTAATTATGTAGCTGATTATATACACATAAATAACTATAAACGTTCCCTATGACATTTGGGATTACTTAGTGTCTAGTGTTATGTGTTGTGTGGACAATGTATAAGAGGGTACATGTAGTGCAAGTGCATAGTGTGCTTCAAAATTCTACCAGAATTACTAAACTAAGTTACTCAAGAAACAAAATTCTACAAGCAAGCACTAGAACAGCCAACTAACTGCATATACACATATATATTACAGTCAAATAAACAAACTACACACACATACAGTACATAAATCACAGGCAAAATAACTTGTTAGAACTCTCCAATTGGTGTGCGCATGCGTCGAGTTTGATTAGTTTTGTTTGTCGTTAGCGGGTGATGGGACGCCTAGGGTTAACCATTGCAGTATTAAAGAAGATGATCGACATTTTGGCCCACCTGAAGTTGTACCTGGCTGCCGCGACCCACAGCATCAAAAGAGATAAACGTTACTGATGTCTATCAAAACTTAGTTCGCGTATTTGTTAATTTTGGGTGTCAAACAACATTTCACACTGAAAAGCTGTTACTAGAATAACAGTTTAGGGCGACCGAAGCAGAGAGCTTCAACTGACGCTAGTGCCAGTTAAAACATTGTTGTTGTGATTTCAAAGAATCAAAGTCCACATATCGTGGAGCTGAATGATATTGGATTCAGCTCAAAGACTTATGGACTTCTGTTGTGAAAGGGTAAACCCTTATAATGCTCTAATATTTATATATAAACCAAGAGACCAAATGTGTTTTCAATTTGGAATCATCCTAACTGTCTTACTTAGCTCTTTCTGTGTCATTTGAATACTGGTACCCATGTTATGGGCCTAAAGTTATTATAATAATATTTAACTCTTTCAGTGGATCGACTTATGATGAGTAAAGTAAAATCTAAAGAAGATCCCCGCGCTGAAAGGGTTAATGAAGATTGAGTGTAGTCCCTTATGTGAGTGCAATAAGCAACCCTTTGGCTGCTAAGGGACGTAAAGGACGAATCATAAATTTGACAAATCTCTAGTAATCATGGTGGTATTTTATCAATTTGAAGCAGTGAGTCGCCGAAGCCAGACAGAAGCGCGGAGTTAATAATTTATCAATACTATAGTCAAGGGGTGTGATAAACTGCCACTTAATTACGAGAAGGAGTTCAAGCAAAACAATTCAGTAGCTTATATTATTAGTCAATTAAAACATCATTAGTGTTATAAAATAATTCAGAAAAATATATATATATATTTTCAGTGGTATGCAATTTTTTTTATAAAAAATACAGCTTAATACTAAAATTTAAATAAAGTGATCAAGTGTAATGGGTTGTTTTAATTTTAAAATATATACAAGTATTTTGTAAATTTAGGAAAGTAGAGCCGCAGACGACATTTAATTGACTGGGACTGTTATTCGTACAACAAATTGGGAATCATTAATTTCTTTTGGTCAGGTGAATTAAAAGCAATTCTTAACTATATGTACATGCAAATGGGGTCAAAGTGCAGAGTTAATGTAAATAATGCGAGAGAAGGGCCACAAATTGACAATATAGACTAGATTAATATGTGCTTTAAACACATCCGTATGGAATTTTAGTGTGAACATTCATGAACATGGGGCAGAACTACACGTAGACTTTATGCTACACCTGCAATCACGTACAGCTGCAGTGGGCGTGTTCTCAACCTACAGTCATTCAAATACCCAAGAATTTCGTCAAATTACTGGAAAGTTTTAAGAGGAAATATCACAATTAATTGTAAAGTTTAAATCTTTTGTTTGATGCAGTGCACTTTCATATTTTATAAAATATGGTGATTTTCAGTCATTATGAGGTGAGAATTGCGGCAGCAAATCACATTTCACAATGAATGAAAATTACGTGATATCCCCGTGTAGTTTGAATGCTAAGCGGTTGGAAATTCATGCCCATATTCTGCAGGAGATGTGATTGTGTGTAGGAGAGAGATATGCAAATTTAGGAGAGCTATGCAAATTTAGAAGAGATATTCAAATTTAGGAGAGATATGCAAATTTAGGAGAGATATGCAAATTTAGGAATACAATTTAGGAGAGGTACGCAAAGGTACGAGAGGTATGCAAATTCCGTTATGTCTAAATCTGGGGATGGGGCGGAGAGGGACGCATGCGCAACAAGGAGAAGAAAAGTGTACTTACCAAAGCACCGACGATGGAGCCTCTCTGGTGGTGGAATATGTGGCGGTCGTTGGGCATCTCTCCGCTGTAGGTTCGCTGAATAAGTGAGATTCGACGGGCGTGTCCACCAGTGAGGGAGGGCTAGAAACGAGGCAAGGGGGGCATAGAGCAAAGCCAGCGTCCACACACGAGAGAATGATGGTAGCGCCTTGACTATCGCAGTCTAGACGGAGAACTGCCAGGCGCCGGGTGTGGTCACAGCAAGCATGGATATACCTCCAAAACACACGCACCGATCGCGATCAAATTTAGAACAAAACTGGCTAAATCTCCAAAAACACAAGAGACGGCCGCGATCAAATCTAGAACAAGACTGGCTATATCTCCAAAACACACGCACCGATGGAGATCAAATTTATTATAAAATTTCACAACGCTCAGCTTGTTGCTTAATAAGATTAATTAATTTACGCTATTGTAAATAAAATGAGTTTTTATGAAATGATCATAGCACCGAATGATATTTACAGAAAAGACAAAACATTGGTAGCTCTTTAGAAAAGAACAGGCGTCGCGAATTGCGTTTTCTAAATCATAATTCCATGAAAAAAATCACTTGATTGATATAACGACCCATTTGAAGATTAAAGGGTCATACCTGCCACATTATAAAGTCGAAGATACGACCCTTTAATTGCAAGAGGACGGAAAAGCTTTATATTTCTCAAATAACATAACGTGTTTTGTCCAAGTAAATATTGTAATCAAGAGGTATAACCATGCGATTATTTCAAATTTAAATTTGCTTTGTTACGTTTCCCTTAAATTTTAACTTGACTGGAAAAAAACGAAATATAATATGGTACTTTTACTACGTTGGCTTAAAATTAGATGATATTTTAAATTCAAGCTTGCGACCACACCCTCGAAACAACACTGGCATATTTAGCAGTAAATTTCGAAAGAGGAAAAATTAGTCATGCGGTCTTCTCAAGATGTTAGCTCGAAATGAATATTTCTAAATACGGAGCATCACGTTGATTGATCTCTTGGTTTGATAACTGAACGTAAAATATTGGTGAATATGCGTGAATCTGATATCAATGGTAAAATTGAGAGCACGGCCTTGACAAATTAAGTCATCAGTTTCTGAATGGTTGCCGTGGACGACGCGTGGCTCTGTCTGCCACTGAATTACACTCTGACCGAGAGCGTCTAAAAATATAACTAATATGATCAAATAACAGCTTTTTAGGTGTGGCTCGATACCATGCAAGATGAACGTACCATGTGTTAGTATCTTCGATACCGTTATAAAGCCAAATGTATAATGCTTACAGAAATAGATTCTGCTCTGTCCTCATGTTCTGCTTCATTGTGAAGACCACGGTTACCACAGGCAGATCAACGATCAGATCTGCATCATGGACGACTATGTTTTCCAAGTATATTTCAAACCAAGTGAAATGCCAATCAACATTAAAGCGCTGAAATATTTTATATAACCATATAAATGTCTTAGTTAGCTCTTTCCGCTTCATTTGAATACTTATGTTATGGATATACGGTCATTATATATATTTTACTCTTTCTGTGTCAATTTCTGACGTCTAAAGTCGGTCCCAGCGCTGAAAGGTAGCTATTTTTCATATGGTTTTCATCATAAATGAACAAAGAATACAAATTGACAATTTGACATCAAAAAGGTTAAATTGACTCTTTAAACCCTGCATTTAACACTGAAATATCCCTATACCACAAGGGTTTAAAAGGTTTTAATGAAAATGAAGTCTACATCGCTCGCATCTGAATTTTGATTTACAAAGCTATTTAAATCTATCCGGCTTTACACAATAAGAAGACCGCATAACCGCATTCAGTTCGTTCACACGACCACAGTAGTACATATAATGCTAGTTGAACTTGTGTTAGGTGTAAGTATGCTAGTCCAATCCAAAACAAACTGACAAATAATCTACAAGTATTATATCTCTAACTACGGTATGTTTAGACAATGAAAAAATACAATGACAAAAATGCAAACAAACGCTCCACAGCAATCACGAGACGTTGACCCAAAGTTGGGTTAACGTTGGCCCATTGTCTACGACGCTGGCTCAACATTTAACCAACATTGGATCAACTTCTCGTGTTCGTTGCTCTGGTCAAATAGAAACCACTTCAGACAAGACTGTTATCAACGAACTGACAATGTAGTATGAATAAGACAATCTGGTAGAAACGATGGACATTTTCTTTTTTATATATCAAAATTAAATATGTCATAATTCAGATATAAATGTCAGAATTCATTATATTGTGTTATGTCAGAATAATAATTTAGCTCAGCCAAACCATTTGAAGCAAGCAGACAGCTTGAAGAAACAATTGCAAATAAAAAAAGGACAGTGATGTGGTATGATAGTTTAATTATCGAATTCTGCTCCATTGCATTTCAGTGAAAACATTCAAGAGTGCGGGCTATTGCTTAAATAAATGACCATTCACTGTGAAATATTGCAGTTCAACAGAAAATGAAAATATATGAAAAAGCAAAGGACAAGACACTGCAGCATCGGTTTAGATGAGACAAGGGTCTGAAAGAGATGTAAGAAATTCTGTAGAAATTCTGGGGCAAGTCATCATTTTTCAAGACGAGAGCATGTGAAAAAATATTTTTTTTGTTTCACTAAGGAAATGGAAAATAAGGTTTGTTGTATATATATACAAATATTTTTTTTGTGAAAAAGTACTGGTTGATAATGCAGCAGTTTCTAGCCCATACTTAAAATAAAATATTCAAAAACAAATGTCAAAATTGTGCACCCCACTGTGTCCACCATCAGCAAAATATGTGACCGCCCGGCACCCATATAGTGAGCAAATGTTACTGAGAGATTGTTGGTACACATAGATGTCTGGTACATTAATGTTGTTAGAAAAGGACATGGTTGTCATGTATTAGTTTCCAGGTACTGCGAATTCAAAATTCAGAATTACAGCCATTTACATGTCTCTTTTAATTAGTTTTACTACACACTGTTGATATACCAGTAGTTAGAAGAACATCGTTTTAAATTTAATACAACCCATGGATATAGTTCGAAGAATAGTGTTATTATTACTATCAGCCATACACTTGTTATTTATCAGTAGCTTTTAATATTGTTAAAGATTTATTTCGGAGCTGGAGTGTATTGTTAAAGATTTAATCCAGAGCAGCTGTAAGTGAATAATCATCAGTTATGGTTTGTTGAATAGTATTAGTTTGATAACCACACTATAAAATCAGAACCGGAAAATGGTAGGGGGTTTATCACTTTGATCAATGTAATCATTAATTTTATTACAATTAAATCATTCAATTCAATGTCTTATTATCATTGCATTCATGTGCCTTGAGGAGTATTGTTACCATGCATATAATACACCTTAGTAATGTCAGTTATATTGACTGTTCAATCAATCAATCAATCAATCAGACTGTTTTATTATTATTATTATTATTATTATTATTTACGTCCCCTTGGCTATGAAAGATATCTGCCACTTCGTAAAGTTGCAGATATACCCTATCATAGCCAAGGGAACAAAATATGTGAATACTTTGTGGGACGACTGTTAGAGATAATACACACGAGACATTGACCCAATGTCAGTTTGATGTTTAATCCTTACAACGCTGAAATGTTTTTGCATAAACGAAGAGACCAAAGTTTTTCTTTCAAATTGAAATAATCATATATGTTTTATCTAGCTCTTTCAGTTTCATTTGAAAACCTATTATGGGTCTACGGCCATTGGAAATATTTTACTCTTTCAGAGTCAGAAACGTCAGAATCGTCAAAATCTGACGTCTAGACGTCCCCGCACTAAAAGAATTAAACTAGCAACAGATGAACGTCTTGCTGTATCAGCCTCTAGACTGGTATGTCTGACTTGCTGTACCAGCCTCATAGACTGGTATGTCTGACTTGCTGTATCACCATCTAGACTTGTATGTCTGACTTGCTGTATCAGCCTCTAGAGTGGTATGTCTGATTTGCTCTATCAACCTCTCGACTGGTATGTCTGACTTGCTGTATCAGCATTATAGATTGACATGTCTGACTTGCTGTATCAGCCTCTAGACTGGTATGTGTAACTTGATGTATCAGCCTCATAGACTGGTATGTCTGACTTGCTCTATCAACCTCTCGACTAGTATGTCTGACTTGCTGTATCAGCCTCTAGACTAGTATATCTGACTTGCTCTATCAACCTCTCGACTGGTATGTCTGACTTACTGTATCAGCCTCATACATTGGCATGTCTGACTTGCTGCATCAGCCTCATGGATTGGTATGTCTGCCTTGCTGTATCAGCCTCATAGACTAGTATGTCTGACTTGCTGTATCAGCCTCATAGATTGGTATGTCTGACTTGCTGTATCAGCATTATAGATTGGCATGTCTGACTTGCTGTATCAGCCTCATACATTGGCATGTCTGACTTGCTGTATCAGCCTCATAGATTGGTATGTCTGACTTGCTGTATCAGCATTATAGATTGGCATGTCTGACTTGCTGTATCAGCCTCTAGACTGGTATGACTGACTTGCTGTATCAGCCTCTAGAATGGTATGTCTGACTTGCTGTATCAGCCTCATAGACTGGTATGTCTGACTTGCTGTATCAGCCTCATAGATTGGCATGTCTGACTTGCTGCATCAGCCTCATAGATTGGTATGTCTGCCTTGCTGTATCAGCCTCATAGATTGGTATGTCTGATTTGCTGCATCAGCCTTATAGATTTGCATGTCTGACTTGCTGTATCAGTCTCATAGATTGGTATGTCTAACTTGCTGTATCAGCCTCATTCCACAGCTACTCATGTGTGGGCAGGTACGTCCCAAATTGTACTCGCATAAAAAGGGAGTTGCGTTATATCTCACAACAAGGCTATCCATAGAATTAAGGGATTTCTCGGCAGTGTTGATCAATATAAAAACAGCAAACTCACAACAGAACTGTTTGCATCGAGAGCACTGCCAGCATACTCCTGTAGAAATACAGGCAGCGCTTGTCTAAAGCTGCATAGCAGTCTCGATAATCGGTCCAACAGGACAACGTTGCAGATTAGTTATCTCTAGGAAAGAATGGCGCGCTGTTCTAGTGCTGCTGTGATATATTTAGCACACCGATTTATAAAATTCGTCGCCTTCTACTTTACAAAGTGTCATATGCACCCTTAAACCCTTACCGTGCGGGGATCGACTTTAGACGTCAGATCCTGACGTCTAAAGTCGATCCCCGCACGGTAAGAGTAAACATATTTATGTTGGCCGTAGACCCATAACATAGAGGGTTAGTTAGCGGAAAGAGCAAACTAAGACTTTATGATAATTGAAAATAACCCTTTGGTCTCCATGGTTTATACAAACATTTTTCAGCGCTTTCAGGGTTAATGGCAGGGAGACGATATATACATCTTAATATCGGATGTGATGTGGCCCGCTCACAGACGCGGAGTTATGAGGTGGCGATGCTCAGGGGGTGCTGTACACAGAGGTAAAGCCGGGAAAGATCCAAGGTTTGCCAACATCCCTAAATCACTCGTGGCAGCAGCCTCTACTCTGCCAGTACAGACCATGGAATGCTATCTCCTCAGCAACCACAGAACAAATTTAGTGTTCTCCTCAAAAAAACATCAGATGCTCTAAATAGATGCAGCAATATTCTAAAAACTTACAACGCTGATATATTTTTGTATAAATCATGGGGACCAAAGGGTTTTTTCAATTTAAAATCATCATAAATGTCTTAGTCAGTCGGCTTAATTTGAATACATATGTTATGGGTCTACGGTCATTATACATATTTTTACTCTTTCGACTTTTAGATATCAGAATATGACGTAAACAGATGTCCGATTCTGACGTCTAAAGTCGATCTCCGCGTTGTAAGGGTTGATGAAATTTGAAAATGATTATCTTATTCTTAGCGAATTTATATTGCTTTTGAAAATGGTGGAATATTCGCTATATGTTATGTATTGTATATATATGCACAAGGGTTTTTAATCATTCCATCACCAAAGACCACTATTTGTATTCGTTTTAATTATGTTATGTATTGCATAGCACAATGATTTTTAACACTCATCAACAATACTTTCGTCAGCTGCATGCCGCAACATTTAACTGACAAAAGTGGTCTCTGGCGGCGAAAGCGTTCAAATGTTCCAAAGTATGGCGTCTGTTGTTAATATAACAGAGGTGAGAGATATGTCAAGTTGTGCCGTGAGAGACTGCCATATCCCCGAGGCTGAGGGCCCTTGGCCGAGACGCACAAATAAATTGGCCCGCCGCGTTTTTCGTTTGGTCACTAGGTGTCGTTTTTTGCTTGGTCGCTATAGGTGTCGTTTTCTGTTTGGTCGCTAGGTGGCAGCGGACTGCCGTGAATTATTGAGCTGGGGGACTCCCCCGGGGTTTGATCTGACACCCCACTGTTTGACTTGTGATCCCTACAAGACAGGGGCATCTTTCCCGCCCGGTTCCTGGGATACACGGAGACCTGTAGACTTGTGATCCGTATAAGACAGGGGCATCTTCCCCGCCCGGTTCCTGGGATACACGGAGACCTGTATATCCCCGCTAGACACGTGGACATAAGTCATGGGTCCTTCAGAGACACGGATTATGGAAATAAAATGAATGGAGTTTTAGGCCATCTTTGGTCACATATAGACTAAATTGAGCCAGGAGAGCCCCCCTGAGGATGGTGAGATGAATGAGTTGACACAGGATTCAAAATTGGAACTCTGGCTGTCTGAGGCCGAGCTCGCTAGCTACTTTACGAATGAGCATGGATGAAACATTTTGTTTTATTGAAACTTAAATGCCAGAGCGAGGCTGGAACCTGCGATCTGTGACTTTCCAAGTAGGCAGCTTTAACCACTGCACCAGGGTCCTCGCCACACGGATAATGGAGTATCGGTGGTGGATGTAGGGGAGGGCGACCAGGCCTTAGTCAGGAGTATCGGTGGTGGATGTAGGGGAGGGCGACCAGGCTTTAGTCAGGAGAATTCTCGAAAAATGCTTTAACTCTTAGGCCTACACCTTTCATCCTTTCATCTTTATTTATCACTAGCGGGCATTGCTATCGATTATTATATTATTAGATGCATTTATTCATCCTTTCTTGTTTGTATGTATTTATAGTATAAAAAGTTCACGTATGATTCGCAAGATGTTTTTATATCATGTATCAATTATGGTTCAATTGTGTATTAATTTTGAATTAATTTAATGTCTGATTTTCTGTACATTTTATTGTGTCTCACAACTCGGTAATGAGTGACCTGTCACTATACAGGGGGAGACAGGTGAATAATAAATGTGTAACCACTACACAGCTAAGCACCAATAACAGTCGTTTCTAATGCATTTTGGGAGAAAAAAACGGAAACCTGAAACTAGTAATAGTAGTAGTAAATCATTGCTTTACGTCAAAAACCAGAAAACTGAACCCTTTTGTTTTCTGAATGGAAATGATCATTAGCGTTTGATATAGTTCACAATGCCCCTATTTTTAAATGGATTGGTGATATAATTTTTTTTCGCAATGACAGAGGAGCGCAGAAACTGGAAACATAGTATCAGGTGTGACCGGAGTGCGAGACAAAGACGCGCCTACGGCCAACACCCTGCGACATACACCAGTCTGCCAGAGAAACATAGGTGTTGGCTGCAAATCCCGAGCTAAGATGAAATAGAAGGTTGGCTGAATGTCCTGACATTCAACCAACCTTCTATCTGTGTCTGTGCGGTGTGAAGCGATGACGCAAACATCAGGTGTAGAGTAACCTTTTAAGAGGTTCCCCCGGGGCAGATAGCGGACCTATAGTCCTTGGCAGCGTGGTTCCTGGGGTGCGGGGATCGAGCCCGTGAGACGCTCCTGGCAACAGCAGCCGACATCCACAGGCTTATTATACCTAGCAGGATGGATACAGTGTCCCCAGCTGCAACCAGATTTTACATACAGGGAATCCAGTTTTTTTAGGATGCTCTAAAGAGGTGTTACAATAATTATTTACATAAAATATCAATCTAAATTAGTATAGCGTACTTGGTGGGGTAAGAGCATACTCGACTGATTGATTGACTAAATATTAAAGTTGACTGATTGATGCAATAATTGAAATTGGTTATTGATTGCCGGCGTGTTTTCTGAATGTACAAGTAATCGATTGATAGCCTGATTGAAAGATTGATTGATTGATTGATTGATTGATTAATTGATTGATTGATTGATTGATCGATTGATCGATTGATCGATTGATTGATTGATCATTTGTTTGATTGATTGATTGATTGATTGATTGATTGATCGATTGATCGATTTACGGTGTTATTTTCTTACTTTGACTGTAGTTGCACTGATTTTAATTACTTTTATTTATTTACAAGGGCATTTATAGGAATTAAGCAACGTATTTTTTTCAAACCTCTACTTAATGAACACTGGGCGTTTACCCGTTGTTGGTTTAATGTTAATCATCCAATCAACATCGGGTCAGCGTCCCCAGTTAGATGAGGAGTAGACGTGTGGCTACCAACAATAAGGTATTTATTAGATATTATTTTTCTAGTATAAGCTGCTTGTGTGAGTAGTGGATTGGATAACTTTGATTATACCCGTCTTTTGCTACATAGGTCTGGTTACTATGTTTATGGTTAGTGTCCTTCCCACACAAGATATAAAGCATTAGATTCTGCTTTAAAAGAAAACATTGTCGTTCAGTTAATGAATCTTAGTCATTTTTAATTTAGTTCGTTACTCAGCTGTAAACCACAGAGGAGACAAACATGAAACCAGTTGACTTTTACTATTTAAAAACTGGTAACCGCGATCCACAACTGCGAAGGGGTAAAAAGTACTTGTTGGGTCAATTTTTAGAATTTAATATTGTCATCATAATAATTGGATCAAAATTTAGCATCAACAACTTTGTCACGCTACCTGTCAAACTCATCACTGAACAACTACATCCTATCAGAGTGCATCACTAATTTGACTGTCTCTCAGGCTCGATGATTGCGTGATATGCTCCAGCCTATCGTCGACCTTCAAGTGAGCTTTTGAATTACCCCCTGTTGTTGCTAGGAGAGGACTGACTCGGGAATGACAGTTAGTTGTTGAGGGTTTGTAACTGCAACAAATTATGTTCTCTGCGTTCCCGAACCTATCCGGGCATCAGCACTATATAGTTAATGCCAGAAAATTATCACAACAATAAACTCATGTCACAAATTAATACCGTGTTACAATCACTACCAGCTAGTTCTGCTTGAAAATAAACGTGTTATCACCAACACTGGTGCCATGGACAGTGTTAAACTAAAACATGACCACCGACATTAGTGGTATGGACAGTGTTAAACTAAAACATGACCACCAACACTGGTGGTATGCACAGTGTTAAACGAAAACATAACCATGCTATTCACACACGTTATCTTGTTCTGGTGCGGCGGCATCACAGGAAGGTAGGGTGGAGTCGTCACGCACCAGGAGATGGCTGCTGTTCTAGTGGTTAAAGGGTTAGCGTGTCAAGGCTTAGGATGGATTATTATTAACCCTTTGAAACCCGTATTAATTAACCCCTTGGTTATCTTCACACACAGTCAGTAGATGTTTTTGATGACGTTTTCTTTCGCTCTGCTCAGCGAGTGTGCACTTGTTTGACCCTTATCCTACCAAGTTAATTTATTTAAATAGTCACCCACTTGGAGTTGTTTATCGCTACAGCGACCCACAACTTCAAGGGAATTACTCAGACTTTTTGATTAATATGAGCAAAAATATTTGAAAATCTTGATGTTTAGACACACATTTCCTTCCCAATTTGGTCGACTAACAAAACAGATTAAAAACGGCAATAAATCGTGACCAGCAGGATAAGGGTTTTTAACTTTTTACCGCCAAAGTCCACTTTTGTCAGGTGAATGCCGCAGCATTACGATCACAGAAATGGGCGTTGGAGATAAAAAGAGTTCTCCCCCGCTTCAGCAGAGCTTTCAGAGTTGTCTTTGTCAAATTTCGGGTACCGTGCATCATTCCTGAAAAGGCCGAGCATGTAAACTTATAAGTTTACATGTGTGATTGATAAATTTGTGAAGACATGACAATTGCATGGCATGGTGATAATACAAACATTTACAGATGCCGGACTTGGTAAAGATAGATAACTTCGGACGAAAATAACTTAGGTGTGAGCATGGTGAGAAAGAAAAGGTATTTTCACCATAAAATAATAGTTTTTATAAAATTTAAGCTGGCGTAAATAATAGAATTATCACCAACTCGCTGTCTGGATTATTAGATTTGTTAGCGCGAACATTTTGCCGCCTAGGAGGAAAACGGGGTATTTCATGTGGCTTGAAACCAGCTTCAACCCGTGTATCTGGTTACAGCAGAAGAAGAGTTAAGTACATTGATATGACGGCTTTTGTCTGTAAAGGACACTAACGTGTTAGTCTGAAGCAGTGGGAATCGACCAACTACTTCATTCATCACCAGCGGCCATGCGGTCCGTAAGTAGCCAGCCGCTGCCACAAACCAGATTGATTCGTCATTATTCTGGGTTTACACAGCGAGGTCATGTTTTTTTTAATTGACCAATCAGACGTCGGTCACAGCGTAAATCCGCACTAAGGTGACGGCGATGCACACACACAATGTGATACTGCAGATAACAAAATAGAAAACAACTGCAATAGACTGCTTGCACGAGTTTGCGCAGTGAACAATGGTCTGATTAAAATAGTTCAGAGTTGGTCACTGTGTGGCGTGTTGTCATTAAAATGTGTGTAGCAGTTGTCTGATTAAAACAGTTCAGCGTTGCTCACCGTGTGGCGTGTTGTTATTGAAAAGGGTGTATTGCACTAAGTCTTTAAATAACGTTCTGGTAACTGAAGCTTTGTTGTAGAAATTTCGAGTGATTACGTTCCCTATTATAGGAATGATGCACGGTGTTTTTTGCCGAACATGGACCGTAAAAATGATTATACACAAGAGGAATCACAAGATGGGCTGGTGTCACCAACATACCAGATTGAACTTTTTGTTCTTACCATCGAATTAAGCAATTACGTTTAATCCCATCAAAGATTGAACGTGAGTTGCTCATAAGAACTAGCAAGTTTGACCTTCTTAAAGAATGAACTAAAGTAGTTCTAATGAACAACTAGGAGTTAAATCTAATGTATTAAAGATATTGGTGATATCAGCCCAGATGACATGACCCAGTTATCAGCCACGTGATTGGTCGAGCATGTTGTCTCGACATATCACGAGCTTCGACTCTATTACATCTGGATTACCACTACTGACGCTGACATTAACATCAAGTCCCGCGGCCTGCCACGTCACCAGGCAACGTATCACGTCGCCTGGCAACGCATGGCTCGCCCCAGTGAGTGCAGTATATGAGTGAGACACACACAGACAAACCTCATGCATTTTATTTGTTGTTGTTTTTTGCTTTTTCGGTCAACACAAAATGCGGGCCTGTTAGCTCAAGATGCCGCGCGTGCAAGCACATTTCCCGAATGTTTTTTTCCTCACAGAGTAGCATCCCACTTAGTAATCTCACATGTGCGTCCACATTTTATGCGTATGTGTACATCATAATGACGTACGTCGTGGTGTGTGCACTTTGGTGTACACATTGTTGTACATCGCGGGGGAGGGTCCCAGCAGATACAAAGCGTTGAATCATTGTTGGTTTAATATTGGTCCACCGTCTACGACGCTGGACCAGCATTAAACTAGCATTATTTCCGCGCCTTGTGTCTGCTGGGCTATGGATACTGGGTTGTACGGAGCATGTGGACACTGACAGGGCTCATTCATGGTAGGGTGGGTGGATGGGGCACATAAAACCAACTAAATGTGCAAACACACACACACATGTGTACAAATCTGTGCACCACCATGTGCATGGGCATAACCTACGTCATCACAACGTGTGTAAACACACGATGTGACGCACATGGTGACGAACAGACTAAACAGCAAAAGGCGCGAAACTAACTTTAACCCTGATCCATCCAAGGTAATTTATTTAAATTTCCACCCACTTTAAGTTGTGTCTCGCTACAGCGACCCACAACTTCAAATGGCTGAAAATTACTCTCTTTTTTTAATTTGAGACCGAACATTTTCAAATTCTCATGTTTATAAGCACACATTCTTTCTCAATATCAGTGATCTTATCAACTAATAAAATAGGTTAAAAATCGTGATCATCAGGATAAGGGTTAAGACAGGGGCAATGACATCGCCTTAACGTTAGCTCAACGTCTTCAGCCACTTCAACTATTGATTGTACTACATGTGTATATGATCTGCGCACGAGTTGGCAAATACAATGATAAACGCCAATGTACACATGTGAAATCCGGTTTGCCCACGGGATATCACAAGTGCACACAAACGTAAAAACAGCTTACTTACGTAATATAATAATTAAATAAACTTAAAATATAAAATACATCAATAATAACATCTACACTCTGAGTAAGATCTTAATCTAGGTCAGCTGATTTTACCTTATATTAATCATTTGTTAACAATTATTAACAGTAAACTATAAATTGCATGTGAGATAATTATTCTCTAACATTGTCAATGATATTATGATAAGACACCTTGTTAATTGAATATACCAATAATGCAAAACCACATAACAGCCGATGTTGAACTGAAGACATTTTTGCTTGTGTTTAATTTTACGAGGCTTGTCTATATATTTCTGTTTCTAGATTTTGTGAGGCAAAATACAAAATGTGACCTCTAAATCGTGATTCCAGATGTGAATAAGTCACAATCAATTTAAACATCGGATATTACGGGGTTTTGCACAGTCAATGTCAATCGTCCACCGAGGGTTAAAGGACCGTATCTGCCACTTTACAATTGGCAGATACGGTCTTTTGACCCCGAAAGGACGTGGTACTAATCATGTTTTTGATCGAGTGTATATGTTATAGTTAAGCAGTTGAAGTTTAGGGTATCACAGAGGAGTTAAGCAATTAATTAAGCAAAAAAATATCGTGTGGTTTGAAATTAAAGCAATAAAATTAATTCCACACGAGCGAGCTGGGAACATTAACGTTAGGTAGTACTTACATGCATACCCAGCAAACACCAGACTCTCAAGCAACGCTGATTTAATGTTGGCCTATCGTCTTCGACTCTGGGCCAACATTAAATCAGTATTGGTGCAGCGTCTGCTGTTTGCTGCGCAATGTTGGCACCCTTTGCATGCTGTGCCTTGTGCTGTCAGCGATCCTCTGACCATATTTAACACAATAAATCTACTGCTGAGCAAAAGACGTTGCCGCAACGACAGATTTGTGCACCGTCACTGCGAAAATGCGTGACGGGTGCGCAGTACGTTGCGGTAAAATATTTTGCCCAAATGGGATAAGTTACATTTAGAGTTGTTAAGATAAAATAATACACAATAAGAAGAACCCTTTTAACCCCAGGCTCCTGCGTGGAGGACAATTATATATAACATCACTTTAGATACGAAGGTGTGTATCTGCAAATTAATAAGTGGTAGAAACACCCTTCCATATCTAAGCTTTTGTGCAATTTACAAATATTTAAAATGCTGGTGTAAATTACACAAACTTATTTAGCAGAGTGTTATCTGAGTAACACTATACTACAGGCCAATTTGGATGATATGTGTTACATAATCATAGGATGGCCTCATATTCATTTAAATTAAATTTGAAGTTATGTATCTGAACAAAAGAAAGTGTAGTAATTAGGCCAAATATCAACTCTTTCTGACTGGCAAAATATTGAAATCTCGAGAATTAAAAATATTAATAACATATATATATAAATATTGCTTTACTTCGCATTCTGAAAAATCATGGCTATATCACGACAGAAGGAAGCCTGAAGACGGGACTATGCCCTACTCTTATTTCGAATGACTTCAAGGGTTATAACAGAAAAATGGGATTTTAAGCCATTGGATCATATTCAAGGCAAAATAGGCATGTGCATATTTCATTAAAATAAAAAAATAAGCTTTTGAGGCAGTGTATTGTATCTATATGAAAATGATGTATATGAGATATGTAAATGAGGTATATCTTGTCCTCCGCGCAAGTGGAAAAACCCGATAAAACACTACACAGGGGAGTTACACAAAATCACGTAACTGAACTGGGGAAGACACAGAGACACGTTACGTCACGAAGAGGATTTCCACATCACTAAAGCGAGGCTGGCCGGCACGTGACCTGCGCGCAGGTCATCGCGCCGGCGTAGCGGCAGGTTTAGATACTGACCTTTCTCTCTGTCAAGGGCCTGGGCACTGGCAGATTGTTGGTTTGACTGTCTTTCAATCGGGGGTTGGACCCGTTGAGAACGCTCACCTGGGTGTTGGGCTCTGTGGCCGTCTCCTCGGGTATCTCTCCGTCCTCTTCTGTGGGACCCACTGTCCCCTTACAAATGCTGACAAATACAAACACAACAACTAATCACAACTACCCTAAATCAGTAGTAAATTGTACTTTGGAACATTGTCTTTGAAACTTCAGACGTCTCGACTTGCTATGACAAGCCTTGATCACATCAAGGCTTGCCGTTTGCAATTCGAAGTTTCAAAAACAATGTTCAAAGTTAGTACAATTGACTGTTATCTTATTGATTCTTGGAACCATGAATAATATATTTTCTACTTTAATTAACCCTTTAAGCCCTCACGATGCATTAAAGCATCATTTTAGATACCTGAAAACAGATTTTATTTTGCTAAAACCAAGGGGTTTTAAAAGGAAAATATAAATGAAACTTTTACCAAAACATGGCGATTTTCTAAAAATTGTCACCCACGTCAAGTCATCTTTATCCACTACAAGTCGGGAATTGTGGCAGCAATTCGCGGCTTGTAGTGGATGAAGATAACAATGGTAAATTCAGGATTGAAAGGGTTAAAGTTATCTATTTGTGAACAACCCACACAAAGAACATACAAGACATTGTATTTATGAGGTTAACCTGTCGTGCACGATGTTGGAACACATTTCCAGAGTGACAGAAGGACTATATCTCTATCTGGTCTTTTTTTTTAACTTGACAAGACCCCTAAATCATTTCCATTTAGTCTAGTTGTTGTCAAAAACACAGTTTGAATGCGCTCCAACACCCACGTTTGTACTTAACCATGTTAATCCTTCTTTCACTTTCAAACCCCTTTTGTAACCTAGATGCATTCAGCTTATACAATTTCAGTCGTAAACGACATTCAAGGGGTATTTATAAGTTTAAAGTGCACAGTTACAGGCAGTTTGTCCAACTCCAGGCCCTTGTACAGTGTATAGTTTGGAACACAGTATGTGTACAGTAGCGATGAGAAACATCCGGCCGGGCCGGGACTCGAACCCGGTTACAAGCCCCAGCCAAACCGACTGAGCCATCGAGGCCGGCCCTAATATAAGGTGTACCTGAATGACCCCATCCAATCCATGAGGCGCGGGTTGAACACCATCAGCACTATGTAGAGGATATAGAGGACGAGGAGGACCACGGCCTCGTAATGCTGGAAGTAACCGTCCCAGGCGAATCCTATGAAGCAGCCCAGCGACATGGCGTAGAAGAAGGCGTCACGTATAAGAGGCCTCCAGTCCAGGTGCAGCACCTACAAACAACACATAATCACATAGTGGGCGGCATAGCTTGGAATATCACAAAGATCTGCCATTTCTGGATAAGAGCAGCAGAATAATCACTTAACTCTTACAGCGCTGAAGTAATTTTGTGAAAATCATGGAGACCAAAAGATTTATTTTTGAAATCATCATAAATGTATTAGTTAGCTCTTTCTGCTTCACTTGAATACCTATGTTATGGGTCTACGGCCTTATTTAGAATCCTATGAGATATGGCGCAATTTAAATATATTGTGAACATTGTCAACATTATAAATATTTTAATTCTTTCAGCGCGGGGACCGCCTTTATGCGTCAGAATCTGACGTCTATATCAGATTCTGACGTCCTTTATACGTCAGAATCTATAGACGTTTATACGTCAGAATGTGACGTCTATTAACGTCAGATTCTGACGTAAAAGGCGGTCCCCGCGCTGAAAGGGTTAGATATGGCACTGAGAGGGAGATGCTGACGCACAAAGACAAACAGCAGTAAATGCTCACTTACAGCTATTTGCCTCTGCATTGTAATAGTAGTAGGGAATTATTGCTTTACGTAACTTTTTACCAATGGTCATTTTAGTAACATTACAACACGATAAAAACAGTGCTGTCCTTTAATGAGAAAATTGATGTACAGATGATGACGTGAGGGTGGGTGATTGGACATGGTGGGTTGTTCCAACTGTTTTCCTTCACTCACCCAATAAGGGGTTCTAGGCATGTCTGGGGAATTGTAGAATTGTAGATGATTCCAGACTGATTTATTGACGAACTAATCAAAAAAAATTCCTTAAACTGTTAAAGAATTCATTAATAATCTTAATTAATTGACTGAAGAATTTATTAATGTATGAATGCTTTCTTGATTGATATATTTACATATCAGTTGATTAATTGATTGATTGATCGATCGATCGATCGATCGATCGATCGATCGATCGATCGATCGATCGATTGATTGATTGATTGATTGATTGATTGATTGATTGATTGATTGATTGATTGATTGATTGATTGATTGATTGATTGATTGATTGATTGATTGATTGATTGATTGATTGATTGATTGATTGATTTTAATTAAAATAATTAATTGAAAACAAGTCTTGTGCGTGTGTGGATGTGATCACTGTGATTGGGCCTATTGGAAATGTTGGCCCGGTTCAAAGAGGACAACATTGCCTCCTTTGAACTATGCTGATTCTGCTTTGACCTGATAATTTAACTTGACCTTTGTGAAGACCTAGTTTAGCGGGTGTCATATACTGTACCTGTCCTGCCAGGGCGGCCGTCAGGGCGATGATGATCAGCAGGTTAAACACCGCAGATCTACAAACAAACAACATAAACTCACATTTATTACCTTTATTTAGTAGTAGTATTCCACTCTGGATACTGGTGACTCTACAATCGATCTAGAGTCATGAGAGATGACATTGACAGTCGTATTTAGAGTCATGAGAGATGATATTGACAGTCGTATTTAGGGTCTCCCCACCCTAAATAAGCCGAAATCACGGCAGGTGTATACTAATGATGGAATCATCACACAAAATATTTTCAATGCGGCTGTTTCAACCTCTGTTGAATTAAAAACAAATTTTTACAAAGAAGTTATATTTCTGTGACTATTTAATAAGTACATGATGCTTCATCTCGGATATCAGATATAACTGTTTCGTGATAATCTGACAGGGATACAGTGGAATAAAAGGATGTGTGTCTGGTCTGTAAAAGAGGGTATGAATTTAGGCGTAATTTGAACTATAGTGACCTTTTTGCACACTTGGGGGCCTAGCTCAAAATCTGTCTGGGTAGCAACCCCTTATCGGAGCTGTTTTTGAAAATGCACAGTCCAGGCTTCATTATGATATGCGGCACTAGATAGAGGGGGGGGGGGGCAAAAAGAAGTAAAATCGGCCCGTGGAATTGAGGCATTTTACATGTATTTAAATGGGACTGGCATTTGGGGTGGTGAGACCTGAGAGTCATGAGAGATGACATTGACAGTCGTATCGTATTTAGAGTCACGAGAGATGACATTGACAGTCGTATTTAGAGTGATGAGAGATGACATTAACAGTCCTATTTAGAGTCATGAGAGATGACATTGACAGTCGTATTGAGAGGCATGAGAGATGAAATTGACAGTCGTATCTAGTATTTTTATTAGGAATTTAACTTTTCTCCTGCTAAGTGCTTATATATTTATATGTTTCCCAAAACATAAACCAAAATGAAATTCCAGTGTAAATGATAACATAGTGAAACAGATAATTACGTTATTTTGGGATATGCTCATTTTTTGATAACTCTTGTTCCCTAACCTTTGAAACTATGGAGACCAAAGTGATTGTTCAATTTGAATTCATCATAAAAGTCATTTGAATACCTATGTTATGGGTCTAAGACCATTAGAAATATTTCTACTCTTATCTGAGGTCTACAGACGTCAGATTCTGACGACTGAAGTCTATTCCCCCACTGTAAGAGTTAAGCACAACATTCTGATTCACTCACCAGAACCGTTATTTTAGGTGACAATAAAAATAAATAACACTATGGCAGTCGTGAATGATGCTCAAAGGAATAAATCATTGGCACACATTGGCCATGGATATAAGGAAACACTGAAATGCCGCCCAGACGTAGTTAACCTATAAAACGCTAGAAAAGGTTTTTTTTCAATTTGAAATCATCATAAATGTCTTAGTTAGCTTTTTCCGCTAAATACCTATGTTATGAGTCTACTAGCATTATAAATACTTTACTCTTTCAGTGTGGGGATCGACTTTAAACGCTGAAGATGTCAGATTCTGAGGTCTAAAGTCGGTCCCCACGCTGAAAGAGTTAACGGGATTCTGGGTGGCATTTTTTTTCCAATTTGTGTCTCTTTTCAGGTTGTTGGTCGTGGCGGTCACAGACAAATTGAAGTGGATGTAGATCTCTGTCTACAGCCTTGATGGCTAGAATCCCATCGGGATTGCTTACAAAAACTGCTGACTACTCTCCCGCAGACAATTTTCCAGCTGACGCACAGAAGGCGACATCGCGATTCTAGCATCTCGTCAACCACAGTTTCTTGCAAATAAATCACATTCACCAAGTTTGACTTGGCGGTCTGCGTGTTCCCTTGTTCTAAATTGACGTAAATGGGTATTGACGACTTACAAAGTAGTCATTTTCTTCAACCCTTGCCATTCTAGAAACGTATAAGATGCGGTTTTAAGCAAGGAATATAGAACTGTTTCAAGCAACAAGTCAAATAAAATACCACTGGAATTGATAAAGTCTACTGCTTGTTCTTCATTACCCTTACTTCTTAACCCTTAAAGCGATGAGAGCAAATTATAAAATAATACTCTTTCAGTGCAGGGAGAGATACAGACGTCAAAATGCGACGCTTATAGACGTCAGATTCTGACATCTAAAGCGGATCCCCGCACTGTAAGGGCTAAGTCAGAATAGAGGATCCACACGTTTGATTTCTTTAATAAATTATACAAATAATTGTACATTCTCATTAAAAAAAAAAAATTTAACCAATTTATTGTAATCGTTCCTTGCATCATTGATCGAGGTAGGGACTCAACACTATTCCCAAATGATCAGATACTCAGCAAACACGACACGTTGAAGCAATGATGTTTTAATGTTGGGCCAGCGTCGCAGACGTTGGGCCAACATTAAAACATCATTGCTTCAACGTGTCGTGTTTTCTGGACAAGGGTACGTGTGTGTACATACATACAGCGAAACAGCTGACTTTTCAAGTAATCAGTTACTGCTGTTTTCTTTTGTGCGTCTGTGTAGACGTACATGTCCTAAGACGTGTCATTGCTGTATGAGAAAGCTAACAATCATTATCCCTGGCTGAATAGGGTCCTGGCAAAAACAAATAATCATTTCACGACGTCGTCACTCACCCCACAATCGTTCCTACACCTACGTCCGTTTCCACGGCAACGCCGGCCACCGATGTGAAAAGCTCTGGCGCTGAGGATCCGGCAGCCATGAAGGTTGCCCCGGCAACGTCCTCGGACAAATGTAATTTCTCGGAGATAACTTCCAGAGAGGGCACGAAGAAATCATCACACACAATGGCCAGGGCTGTGATAACAAACAAACAAGCAAAAGCAAGGGTTAATAATAGTCAATAACAAATACAGGCGATGTAATATACATGTATGCTTTATATACGTTTTCACAAGTAGTACAACAGTAACACGAGTTATGTAACTTGTTTATTAGAATTTTCATTCACTATAAGTGGGTGAATTTTTTTCAGTCATTTGTCAAATCACTTGAAGTTATATCTCGCTACCGCGAGCCACAACTTCAAGTGACTCAAATATTGCTTGGAAATGTGCGATTTTAGCTATAATATATGGCAGCGTTACAGGTTTGATATATGTTTCCGCTGGTTAATAAAAACAAAGAAATACTACTATACATGTAGTTGATAACAGCCTTCTGGGGGGGGGGGGGGGGGAGGGGGGTTAACCCTTTAGCCGCCGGTCCCGAATATATTCGTTGTTTTACATTTTTTATTAGCAAATTATATGAGATTTTAAACATGTTAAGTTAAAACTTGACATCAAACAGCGAGATTTCTGAATCGTTCATCTTCATTTCGCCAAATCTGAATAATTTTCACTCTCTTGAAGTTGTGAATCGCGCACACAACTTCTAGTGGGTTAAACAAATATAGTGGTTATTGGTGCTTAAAATGTTCGCCTTCAACCCGGGCCAGTGATCTTCCAGTACATTTAACAAACGCCTCCGCGGATCTCTCAGTATTAGCTGTCAGAGCACAGGCGATTTCACTTGATCACGTAACTGTGCAATTTATGTAAATGTCAGTATGTGTCACGATATTAACTCCTAAAGCGCGGAAATAGCTCTGTTTAAGCCATAGAGACCATACGTTTCTTGCTTTAAAATCATAAAGGTCTTAGTTAGCTCCTTCCGCTTCATTTGCATACCTCTGTTTTGTGTCTATGGCAATTATAAATATTTAACTATTTCAGAGCGGGGATCGACTTTTGACGTCAGAATCTGACGATCTGACGTCTTAGACGTCAGATTCTGACGTCTAAAGACGTTCCCCGCGCAGACGAGTTTACCTTAATTTAGAAAAATTGTGCTGAAAGTGAATTATATCGAGTAATTATATCCCATTGATATTGCTATCAGGCTACACATGTCTGAAATTTCACAATTAAAGCGCTGAGCACGGCGATGGTGGTTTTGAATCTTTTTCTATTCGCAGATCAAATCACTGATAAACGTGTGGTCTCAAATTAAAAATATGAGTAATTGTCAAACACTTGAAGTTGTGGGTCGCAGTCGAAATTTCAAGTGGGTTAAAAAAATTATTTTTTTAATTTAGCGCTTTAGGGGTTACAGTCGTTATGTGTTTTGAATGGTCCAATTTTAATACAAACAACTATGACCAGTAGACAATGGTAGACAATGGTAGACCTCAGCTGGTATTCGTGGGATAACTCCATTCCTAACCTTGAGCCAGATTATGGAAGTGTGTAACTTTACTTTTTTGGAAAAGATGCCGCTATTGACGTGAAAAGTTCATTGTGATCAGTGGTGATTAGACGTCAGTGAAATTTTCAAATGTACGTAGTTCAAGAGACCACCATTTGATGCGTTTAGATAACTGCACATTTGCAATCAATAGTAAGCTGCCAATAACAATTCCCTTGTCATTCATTTTTAATTAATTATTTTTTAGGACTGCTTCTGTCATGTCTATCAAAGTATTTTCGTTATCACTGCGCGCAAGTTAATATTAAACAGCGAAATATTTCCATTAACAGATTAACTAGTACTATAACACTTTGCGCAAGATATACAATATAAAACATAATATCACCAGCAGTGTTCTATTGTGTTCTACTAAAAAATACACCTCGAATTTCTGAAAATTGTTTCAATCCTCTACTCTGGCCACAAAATTTGAGGCCAAAATATAAGATTAAAACACTTTTCAAAAATGTACAAATAGAGAAGCTAACTGGGAAAGGGACAGTAGTCAGAATCTAAATATTTCTCTCTTTCAATGCGGTGATCGACTTTAGACGTCAGAATCTGACGTCCATTTACGTCAGATTCAAACGTCTAAAGTCGGTCCTCGCGCTGAAAGGGTTAAACGTTGGCCCATCGTCTGTGACGTTGGCCCATCATCAAATCACCATTGGGCCATTGTCGTTTGTTTGCTGGGTGCTGAAACTATAGGAAGTGCTTGATGCGCAGATCTGCCCGCGCAGGTTCCGGGGCCGAGGCTTAGCGGATAATAAACGTGACGTTATGGCGGCATTATCATTTCCTCAACTGATAACGATACCAGAGGGGACCTCCTCATCTCACCGTCACCATAACAACCCCTGACTGCGCATCCCAAACGTGGATCAGCGGCGCCGCTGCCTCACGATGACCCGCGCCTGGGGTTCGATCTGTGACAGGGAACTGGTGGTGACCTGTGTGCCAGCAAAGCGGACGTTAATTTTCCAGCCCAGTGAGGCAGTGGGTGTTAGGGCACGATTGTGGTGGAGCGTGGTGGACATTGCGTAGTGCGCACACAATAACCCACGCATCACATGGAGCGTGGTGGACATTGCGTGGTGCGCACACAATAACCAGCTCATCACGTGGAGCGTGGTGGACATTGCGTAGTGCGCATACAATAACCAGCTCATCACATGGAGCGTGGTGGACATTGCATAGTGCGCACACAATAACCCACGCATCACATGGAGCGTGGTGGACATCGCGTAGTGTGCACACAATAACCAGCTCATCACGTGGAGCGTGGTGGACATTGCGTAGTGCGCACACAATAACCCACGCATCACATGGAGCGTGGTGGACATTGCGTAGTGTGCACACAATAACCAGCTCATCACGTGGAGCGTGGTGGACATTGCGTAGTGCGCACACAATAACCAGCTCATCACATGGAGCGTGGTGAACATTGCGTAGTGCGCATACAATAACCAGCTCATCACATGGAGCGTGGTGGACATTGCATAGTGCGCATGTGGACATTGCATAGTGCGCATACAATAACCCACGCATCACATGTAGCGTGGTGGACATTGCATAGTGCGCATACAATAACCCACGCATCACATGGAGCGTGGTGGACATTGCGTAGTGCGCACACAATAACCAACGCATCACATGGAGCGTGGTGGACATTGCGTAGTGCGCATACAATAACCAGCTCATCACATGGAGCGTGGTGGACATTGCATAGTGCGCATACAATAACCCACGCATCACATGGAGCGTGGTGGACATTGCGTAGTGTGCACACAATAACCCACGCATCACGTGGAGCGTGGTGGACATCGCGTAGTGCGCACACAATAACCAGCTCATCACGTGGAGCGTGGTGGACATTGGGTAGTGCGCATACAATAACCCACGCATCACGTGGAGCGTGGTGGACATTGCGTAGTGCGCACACAATAACCAGCTCATCACGTGGAGCGTGGTGGACATTGCGTAGTGCGCACACAATAACCCACGCATCACATGGAGCGTGGTGGACATTGCGTAGTGCGCACACAATAACCCACGCATCACATGGAGCGTGGTGGACATTGCGTAGTGCGCACACAATAACCCACGCATCACATGGAGCGTGGTGGACATTGCGTAGTGCGCACACAATAACCCACGCATCACATGGAGCGTGGTGGACATTGCGTAGTGCGCATACAATAACCCACGCATCACATGGAGCGTGGTGGACATTGCGTAGTGCGCACACAATAACCAGCTCATCACATGGAGCATGGTGGACATTGCGTAGTGCGCATACAATAACCAGCTCATCACATGGAGCGTGGTGGACATTGCGTAGTGCGCATACAATAACCCGCGCATCACATGGAGCGTGGTGGACATTGCGTAGTGCGCACACAATAACCAGCTCATCACATGGAGCATGGTGGACATCGCGTAGTGCGCACACAATAACCCACGCATCACATGGAGCGTGGTGGACATTGCGTAGTGCGCACACAATAACCAGCTCATCACATGGAGCGTGGTGGACATCGCGTAGTGCGCACACAATAACCAGCTCATCACATGGAGCATGGTGGACATTGCGTAGTGCGCACACAATAACCCACGCATCACATGGAGCGTGGTGGACATCGCGTAGTGCGCACACAATAACCAGCTCATCACATGGAGCGTGGTGGACATTGCGTAGTGCGCATACAATAACCCACGCATCACATGGAGCGTGGTGGACATTGCGTAGTGCGCACACAATAACCAGCTCATCACATGGAGCATGGTGGACATCGCGTAGTGCGCACACAATAACCCACGCATCACATGGAGCGTGGTGGACATTGCGTAGTGCGCACACAATAACCAGCTCATCACATGGAGCGTGGTGGACATCGCGTAGTGCGCACACAATAACCAGCTCATCACATGGAGCATGGTGGACATTGCGTAGTGCGCACACAATAACCCACGCATCACATGGAGCGTGGTGGACATCGCGTAGTGCGCACACAATAACCAGCTCATCACATGGAGCGTGGTGGACATTGCGTAGTGCGCACACAATAACCCACGCATCCCGTGGAGCGTGGTGGACATTGCGTCGTGCGCACACAATAACCGACGCATCACATGGAGCGTGGTGGACATTGCGTAGTGCGCACACAATAACCCACGCATCCCGTGGAGCGTGGTGGACATTGCGTCGTGCGCACACAATAACCAGCTCATCACATGGAGCATGGTGGACATTGCGTAGTGCGCTCACAATAACCAACGCATCACATGGAGCGTGGTGGACATTGCATAGTGCGCATACAATAACCAGCTCATCACATGGAGCGTGGTAGACATTGCGTAGTGCGCATACAATAACCCACGCATCACGTGGAGCGTGGTGGACATTGCGTAGTGCGCATACAATAACCGACGCATCACATGGAGCGTGGTGGACATTGCGTAGTGCGCATACAATAACCCACGCATCACGTGGAGCGTGGTGGACATCGCGTAGTGCGCACACAATAACCGACGCATCACATGGAGCGTGGTGGACATTGCGTAGTGCGCACACAATAACCCACGCATCACATGGAGCGTGGTGGACATTGCGTAGTGCGCATACAATAACCCACGCATCACATGTAGCGTGGTGGACATTGCGTCGTGCGCACACAATAACCAGCTCATCACATGGAGCGTGGTGGACATTGCGTAGTGCGCACACAATAACCCACGCATCACGTGGAGCGTGGTGGACATCGCGTAGTGCGCACACAATAACCAGCTCATCACATGGAGCGTGGTGGACATTGCGTAGTGCGCACACAATAACCCACGCATCACATGGAGCGTGGTCGACATCGCGTAGTGTGCACACAATAACCAGCTCATCACATGGAGCGTGGTGGACATTGCGTAGTGCGCATACAATGACCAGCTCATCACATGGAGCATGGTGGACATTGCGTAGTGCGCACACAATAACCAGCTCATCACATGGAGCGTGGTGGACATTGCGTAGTGCGCATACAATAACCAGCTCATCACATGGAGCGTGGTGGACATTGCGTCGTGCGCACACAATAACCAGCTCATCACATGGAGCGTGGTGGACATTGCGTAGTGCGCACACAATAACCCACGCATCACATGGAGCGTGGTGGACATTGCGTAGTGTGCACACAATAACCAGCTCATCACGTGGAGCGTGGTGGACATTGCGTAGTGCGCACACAATAACCCACGCATCCCGTGGAGCGTGGTGGACATCGCGTAGTGCGCACACAATAACCAGCTCATCACATGGAGCGTGGTGGACATTGCGTAGTGCGCACACAATAACCCACGCATCACGTCATGTCGCTTTGGTTTTCTGGTGGAATTTCTATTTCTCTGGGAGCAACTCTCATCTGATTTTTTGTCTGTCTGCTTGATGTCACTCGAAAGCGAAACTGATGTCTCCAGAGCATCACAGGCTGTTTCAGTTTCGAGTTTAGTAGATTCTGTTGCCACATATTTGTCTACAGCTCCAAATTCACTATATATATGAGCTAATTAAAGACCAAATGTTGCATTTGTATAATAAATCATTGAATGTTTAACCAATTCAGAATAATGTGTCGATGCCGCAACTAACAACTGTAGAAAATATTTGTTTTAAATCTTATTTGTTTTAAATCAAAAGCTATACGTTCACAACTTCACATTATATAATACGAATATATAGAGTGATTTTTGTCGTGTTTGTATCCGTAATATTATATGCTTGTGTGAATGCAGCTTTAGGCTGAACACATCATCACAAGTCGTGTGTAGCTTGTCCTCACTAGGTATTTTTCCAGTGTTCATGATGAGACTATAATTATCAATCAATCGATCAATCGATCAAATAAAACTTCTATAGCGCCTATATCCTCAGCGGACCGAGCTCAGAGGCGCACAAATCCTTAGCGTGATCATGTGTCATAATCGAGGCCAAAGCAGGTTCGTCAACAGGGAGCCGGGCTGCTGAGGGACTAGGGTGGAAAAGCCAGGTCAAATAGGTGAGATTGAAGTAATTTCCGGAATGTTAAGATTGTCTTTGCATTACGTATTGGCACAGGTAGGGCGTTCCATAAGGCTGGACCAGATATAGAGAAAGCTCTTGACCCAGTCTTAGTCTTTATACGAGGAACAACAAATCTATTCGAATTAGTGCAGCGTAGATATTTTGAGCATTTCGGCCGAACAAGTAAATCAGCCAGATATGCAGGTTGGTTTTCTTTTAGGGTTCGAAAAGTTATCGCACAAATTTTAAAATGAATTCGAAACTTGACAGGAAGCCAATGTAATCGTTTTAAAATTGGAACGGAGACATTCTCGCACTTTGGTTTTCACTACGAGACGTACTGTATGGTGAGATCAGCCCATCTCGCACTCTCTCCCATACGCTTTACTGCTCAGTTTGAAATTCCCGTTTCAGATAGATAATCGTACGAGAAAATACAAACTGCATCGTTGGGTACGGCGAGTTGAGCTCACCTCAGCACTCGTCACAACATCAAGTGCTCGCTTGTACTGAGATGAGCTCATCTCGCCTTCCCAACGATGCCGTATCCATATAATATGAGACTATAATATTATGAGACTATATGAGACTATATAAGCACGTGAGCACATTTTTTTGGCTACAACCATTTAGGTGATAACCAATGAAAAACTAGGGCTACCATTCCAAGGTATCAAGTGTGCAGCCATGAGCGTCATAATCACATCCCGAGCACTTCACTTTTTTGTCTGCCTGTGTGATCCATTCAATCCATGCATATTAGGATCAATTTATCTGAGACTATCCCAGCAAACACGACACATCCAACCAATGTTTGACCAATGCTGGTCCACCGTCTGAGACGTTGGACCAGCATTGGTCAAACACTGGGTAAATGTGTCGTGTTTACTGGGATCTGAGCACGTGTATTTAACTAGAGACATTGATGTGATAACCAATGACAAACTGGGGCTAATAAGCGGCTCCTCGCCGTGTAGATCTAATAAGGAGGGCGGCAGGCGTAAAGCAATCAGACTAAAGCCATCTCCAGGGCGAAGATTCGCACATTATTCAGAGAAGAGCGCCAATAATGATTATTCTGAGTGTCGCACTTAGTACGGCAATATCTCACATATCATAAGCACGAGTGCCTCTTAACGAAGCAATTATTATTTCATCATTTAACTGCCGTAAGCGAAGAGTGCACACGAACGCATATAAAGTACACATATCATTGCTTTAGAGGAGGATTGCCAGCAAAAACAATATTCTTGTTAAAGTAGTCGTTTTTTTACGCCTCCCTTCTCCTGGTTTTGTATCTGTATCTAGGCCTAATTGAGCATTCTAAATATCCAGGTATCATTTGTGTTCTATTTTAAATACGAGTTTCTGTGAGTTTATTTTTGTAATATTGTTATTACAGATTTGTTATTGAGCTGTGCCTTGTTTACACACCCAGCTAGTTTTGTCAATAATAATATACACCTTTTTCAATCATTCATTTGTACATGTCTTAGGTTTATGGTACATGAGTTCCAAAATAACTCATAAACAACGTGGGGTGTTATGCTATCCCACACAAGAAGGAAAATTCAGTAATTAATTAACCGTTTGAACCTTCACGACGCATCAAAGCAACATTTTGCATATCTGAAGGATGACATAATTTCCTACACATACGAGTTTTAGAACGAAAATTTTCACGGAACTGTTTTAATAATAACAACTATTACTTTTTTAATTTGTTACACACTTGAAGTCATCTTCATCCACTACACTACAAGAATTGCGACAGCAATTCGCGGCTTGTAGATTGTACTGGATGAAATGACAATGGTGCATTCAGGCTGTAAAGGTTTTTAATACAAAGCCAAATACCAGGGCCTGGACATCACCTGGCCCTGGCTATCTCACCGCAGCGATGTTTACACTGCGGCAATAAAGATGATATGTGGATAATAACTAAGATGTCTTTATTTCTTTACCTGACCAGGTAAGCGGGCATGGTGGGCATGAGGAGATTGGTTATTTTTATCTGTAGACAATCCATGAGAACCCGTGTTGTGAGTGAAAAGGCTGTCATAATGATTAATATTAAAGTTGACCCGAACCCTAGAACGGCCAGGGGACCATCCCAATGAAACTCTGTAGCAGTAGCGAGATGCAGCTTAAACCTTACTGAAATGACTTTGTATAAACCATGAACACCAAAGTGGGTTTTTTCAATTGGAAATCATTGCAAATGTAGTAGCTGTTTCCGCTTCATTTGAATACCTATGTTATGGCTTTACGGCCATATGTTTACTCTTTCACTGCTGATTTGTTTGTTTCTATTTTTCATTCATTTGAAGCAGGAATTACTGACGCAATTCTCAGCTTCAAATGACGAAAATAGACATTTCCAATATGAAATTATTGGAATAACTAACTAAGCATCTACCAAAAACTATCTGGTCAAATTTAGTGATATTTCCATTGATGTAATACATGGTTGAAACCGTATATATAATGGCCTAGCAGGACAAGGGTTCAACCTGACCTGAACCCTTAGAGGGCCAGGGGCCGATACCAATACAAATATTAATGATAAAATTATCTTAACACACTGTTATTTCTATTAGAAAAGTTAGGAGCATCTTAACATTTCTAATGAAAATAAGAGAAAGTTAGGATAATATGGATATTAGGACTTTAGAAAATTAGAAAAGATGTTTAAATTACATCTATTTTGAGGCACTTCAGTTGCTTGTCGCTACAGCGACCCACAACTTCAAGCGTGATAAATACTAGTTTGTGTTATATTTGTAATAAATAATGGTTATCCTTTACAGATGTTACAGTTAGGTCGATTATTCCACCTTTAAGAATCTTCATCTGATAAAACCACAGAAATCAAACTTTGGTGGTGGATCTTAACCCTTACAACGCTGAATTATGTCTGTATAAACCATGGAGTAGTACTTAGTAGTACTTTAATGGTTAATCCTTATGCTGAAATATTTCTGTATAAACCATGGAGACCAAAGGGTTTTTTTTCAATTTGAAATCATCATAAATAGCTTACTTAGCTCTTTCCGCTTCATTTGAATACCTATGTTATGGGTATACGGCCATTAGAACTATTTTCATTCTTTCAGTGAGGAGATCGTCTTTATACGTCAGAATCTGACGTTTACAGACGTCAAAATCTGACGTATAAAGACGGTCCCGGCACTGAAAGGGTAAGTACGCAAGTAAGCATCGATCAGTGATAACATTGTGATTACCATTGGTCAGTCATTGTGGTCAGTCTTGGGAGAGGCGGTTTGGAATTGGTATCAGCAAGAATATATATGGTTTATATATTCTTGGTATCAGTCATAATAAGACATAGAGAAGATTTTTTATTGGCAGGTTAAGCCTATACCACGATATTGCCATATTTACACTGCAATTCTTCTATGTTTATCTCTTTATTTTCATTTTTACCGGGCAATTCCCATCACACAAATTAAAGTATTTCATTAATTTTCGAGGTGTGTCATTACCTGACATTTGTCCATTGAAATAGGCGATATTAATAATGAATGGTGATAACTGAACCCGAGAAACGATACTAATTATTTTTTGATTGGCAACTGCAAGAAAAATTATTTCTTAGATGAAAAATTGGCTGTATTTCAGTTTCGTCCTTATACGTAAGAATCTGATATGTGTGATTTCAAATTGAAAAACCCTCTGGTCTCCATGATTTATACTAAAATATTTCAGCGCTTTAAGAGCTGCCATACAATCTCTGAATATCACTGGAGTCAACCGGATAACAGGCGGGTAGATCTATATTTACCACACGTGTTGTCAACAAGAACACTTATATCTCATTCGAAGTTGAAGATGACATTGTATTTAACCTTCATTCTGCCGGGACCGTATATTCGTTTTCAAGCAAGTTTCGGATCAAATAAATTCAACACGAATTGCTGAAATGGTTTGTGGTAGATGCTTAGTTCAACTAATAATTATATTTTAAAGACGAATATTTTTCAAAAATATAATTATTTTTTGTCATTTGAAGCTGGAATTTGCGTTAGCAATTCCAGCTTCGAATGAATGAAAAATAGTCCGAAATATTCGGCAGCATAAGGGTTAAGCAATTCAAACCTTGGTCTAAACATAATTTATTTCACAACAGGATTACAAGCAGCAAGGATTCAAACCTTAATTGACAAAGTCAGCCAAAAAAAAACAACACGGAATATGTCGGCTCTTTTTATCGCATAATTTCAGCTGAGCCGTTTCTCTTGTTTTTACATCGTAGGCAAGACCAGACACCATTATTATTTGTTGTAGTTGCACTACATTTATTGATCGGTTAAGTTGATCTTTCACAGATCGACACACCATCCAGAGGATGTGACGATGTTCACAACCATAGCGAGACACCAAACCAATGCTGTTTTGGTGCTGGCTCATCGTCGCTGACGCTGGTCCAGCACCAAACCAGCATTGCTTGTACGTGGTGTGTTTGCTGGGAGCTTGCAGTGGTATTTGTATTGTCATTTCTACTGTTTCCACGCATGTCATACAACATGGAGGTCGTTAATGCTCTACTGCAAAGGCAGACAGTGGTAACTTCTTACTTAAAAAGTAAGCAGTTACTGCTGTTTGACTGTATACCGCAAAATGACAGTCATCAATATCATGAACGTCACCATGGACATTGGTTGCCAAGGCAACCGTGTGATGTGCAGAAAAGCGAATTAAAACACAATGATCTCAGATGATAGCGAATTCAAGATTTGGCCACAACATACATGAATAGCTCTAGAAGGTCTACAGAATTGGCAACTTGCATTGCATTTGAAAATGACACATATATTATTTATATACACATTCGCGCACTTACAGGCTAAACGGGGCCAAGAGAACCTCCTGATCTTGCTGATGATGGCGAGGATATATACATTTATATATATACATTTGTGCACATGTACAGCCTAAATGGGGCCAGGAGCTTTTAGCTCCTGATAATGATGAGACGAGTCATATGACACTGTTCTCCAGACTCTGGTGTATGGTGTGGCTCTGAGGTGCAAAATACACTCTTGTGTGGCTCTGAGGTGCAAAATACTCTCTTGTGTGGCTTTGAGGTGCAAAATACTCTGTGGTGTGGCTTTGAGGCACAAAATACTCTCTGGTGTGGCTTTGAGGTACAAAATACTCTGTGGTGTGGCTTTGAGGTACAAAATACACTCTGGTGTGGCTTTGAGGTGCGTCACACTGCAGAATCCGTCAGATCAGCCACTCGGGTTGATTCATGTGGGAGACGTGAAAATCCCGACAAAGGAGATCACAAGATATCTATGGATCACTCGACACCGACCGCTCCCGGCGCTACCGGCGAACAACATACAGTGATTCTATGTCGGGTCAATGCTGGGACAGCGTCACAGACGATGGCCCAGCATTGACCCGACATAGAATCAACGAAACATGAGAAATTCACCCAATGTTGTTTCAATGTTGGGACCGCGTCAGAGACTGTGGACCAGGAGTGATCCAGTACTGGGTCAATATCTCCTCCTCAATGGTCTGACCCAATGTTGCTTTAATGTCGGGCCAGCGTCAAACATATTAAAACAGCACTGAGCCAACGTTTGGTGTTTTCGGGGATGGAAATCCCCCCCCCCCCTCCTAATATCCTGTTTTTCTCCTCACGGGGACAAATCCATAGTCAACACCAATGACTGTCATCGCAATGACGTCATGATCAACAGACGCCTTAAAATAGCTCCACAGGCGCAGATTCCAGTGGCTGTGTGATGCCTGCTCTATTTTAGTCCCCGCCATCGACCGCCATTTCAAGACAAAGACAAATTGTGGACTGTTCCACATTGGTTGCAGCTGACTGGATGGTGGCCGATGTAGCCAGTTTTGTCATTGCAATCAGTCTTCACCTGAAGAACTTCACTCTGTTTGAGTCAAGTAGCTAAGCTTGAGTTCTTCAGGGAGAGCTCTTGCAGCCACTGGGTCACCGAATAAATAAGTTTAGTGTATAAAAACAGCTGATATTAGTAATATTATATCAGCTGTATTTAACTAATTTAGTATCAAGAGCCTTGAAATTCAAAAATATTATATCAGATTCCTTGCTGGTTTCAAGGATGAATTAGAGTACAAGGCAAACAATATATCCACGGTTATTTTTCACAAATAGACATGTTTTTCGTCATTTGAAGCTGCAATTTGCGTCAGCAATTCCAGCTGTAAATAAATGAAAAATAGTAACCCATAATCCGGCAGCAGAAGGGGTTGATCCTGGTGGTGCTGGTGTTCGCTCCCTTCTCAATGTGACTAGGCGATCACGTGAATGGCTGTTTCGTCAAGTTAAGGTAGGAACCAATGTTTCGACGGTAATTTCGCACAAGGTGGCGACGCGCTGCGCTCCAGGTCTACATGTAGCCTGTATTTATGGCGGCTGACTACGCTTATCTCTGTCACATGGATGTCCCACTCGGGTCTGTAGCGGACACCACTGACTCAGCCCTAAGGACTAGCACGCCAAGCTTCCCTTAAATGTTTCCTGCTAGAACCGTCTATATATACGGCATGCAGCATGTTCCAAACCAAGGAAAATACCTGTGCTGAGAATGATTTCAAAATTGTGATGAGTGATAGTTCATAAAATAACTCAATGCGCGATAGCTATGTATTCTCATATACATAATTGTTCGTCATTTGAAGTTAGAAATTGCGCTAAAATAATGTAAATACTACAGTACACAACACCACCCAAGTATATACAGGGGTTAAATGGGTTAATCACGTCTATAACGCTCTGCAAAGCCAAAAGGCAGTATCTGCTAACTTGTCAAGTGAGCAGATACTGCCTTTTGGCTTTGGTCTTTTTATTTCTCCTTTATAGAAGCAAATATAACATGTTAAAGGAGAAATGAGCTTTAAATTTGCTAGATTGACAAGTTTTTATTCAAATTCTACATTATATTATCATAATTGTATCTTAGAAGTAAATTTTACACTCTTGGAATTGTGGGTCGCGGAAGCGAGACACAACTTCAAGAGGGTGAAAATTAAAATTCTATCACTTCGCGTTTCAAGGGTTGTGGAAAGCTGCGTCGTTAATTAGCAACCCAAGCTGGCTGTGAATGGCGGAGCGAGCCATGCATTACATTAATCAGATAGAGTCGAGTGATTGAAGGCCGGCTTATTCTGAAACACGATGGGCTACAGTCGAAAAATCAATCTGGCTTTGGATGTAGATTGTGCCACCATAATTAAACTACAGGTAGGTTATTACGTTTATATTAAGGCCCTTCTTTACATGTTTAAGACTGACTAAGAAGATTTGAAGAACAACATCGGGTTTATTTATTTATTTCTGCTGACATCGCAATTTGTGAACAAATAAACCAAATACATAGCTTAACATTGTTGCAAAATATTCTGAAAAATTGGAGAAAATGTAGCTGTGACTATGAATCTGCAGCTAGAATTCAGACCATCTCTAATATTCATTGACGACCTATTTATCTGTTTATGACCTACTATTCATTAAAATAGTCTGCGATGCTGGCCCAGCATTGAGCCAACGTTGGGTCGGTTTAACGTGCTTACTGGGCAGGAAGTAGTAACTGTTGACAAGTCAGCATTCTGGTTGCCTTGGTCATCATCTATAACCCTTTAAGCCCTCACGATGCATTAAAGCATCATTTTACATCCCTGTAAACAGACTTAATTTTCCAACAACTAAGGGTTTTATAATGAAAATTTCCATGAAACTGGTTTACCAATTCATGGCAATTTTCTTTAATTTTTAAACCACATCAAATCATCTTCATCCACTACAAGTCGAGAATTGCGACAGCAATTCGCGGCTTGTAGTGGATGAAGATGACAATGGTAAATTCAGGCTTGAAAGGGTTAATTACAGCTGCCTGATTGTTCTATATGGATCCGGGCATCCACCAACACGTGAGGATACCCAGGAGGGGGGGGGGAGGTGCGCTATAGTCCGCAGTTAATGGCTGCGTGTTACCTGCTAATTGGGTTATGTCAAAAAGACACCGTTAGCTAATAATATATGGGTGGTAAACATGATAAACGCGCGAGGTACAGGAAACACACTGACGTGTCCGTGAGGGGTTTAGTGGCGGCAGCGGAGTGTAAAACAGCGGCCAGCCAGCGGATTACATAAAGCATCCCCGGGCTATATTGCTATCCCCACCCAACAGACCAGGAACGTTTTACTGATGTTGAATTAATGTTGGACCAGCGTCGCAGACACTGGCCCAGCAATAATCCAACAAAGCCTCACCATCTGGTGTATTGGGATCACAGTACTATTAAATCCACATCAGGTCCCTTGGAGAGGTGTTAGTGTTACGCCTATACTTGGATTGCATCGACACATAGAAGAAGAGTTATACGAAAATATTTATATTCTACTAAGTTAGTTGATATGCCAAGCTTCTGACGGGGGGGGGGGGGGGTTGTGTTAAAAAACAAATTCACAAGTAGGAAATGGTGTTGAATATTTGGATGAAATATTTCAAATAAAGTCGTCTGATTGAATACCGGCTTAATTCGTTTCTTTCAACCAATTCCTTGTTTCAAGTAACCATGAATGATGAGATAAAACCTCATGTACGTTGTACACGACGAAATGTAATCATCATGCGTGTAAAGAAAAATATGATAAAACCTGAAAACGGAAGAATGAATTTATGAATGAATGAATGAATGAATGAATAAATGAATGAATGAATGTCTAAAAATGTTCATACTGTAATATGGGGAGCCGGATCACAGATATAATCGACATGCAAACTAAATTTGCACTGATTAATATTGTTCCTATATATACATATAGTGTTAGCAATATAATTTGTCAATTAAAATATGTCTAAATTAAACGTATGAAACTATCATGACCATAGCATAAAAATGTTTGTGCTGTGTGCATGACTCTCATCACCCGGACTCTATTCCTTCCAAGTAGGACTCTTATCTCAGAGATAGTCCTTCTGCCACACTGAAAATCTGGTCCAAAATTGTGCACTGATTGTGTATCCATACCCCGGGAACCAGACGGACGTCATAACAGTCCGTAGATTCATCAGCTAAAAAAAGCAGAAGGAGCGTGCTTCTTCTGCCAGATGAGTCACCCAGACGACGCCAGTCGTTATTTGAAATTGCCAATTTCTTAGATAAGCTATCCGAGCGTCAGAACACTAAACCTCTGGGCACAGGGAGCTGTGTCAACGCTCAAGCAAAGTCGTGGAAATAAAGTGAACTGGAGACGGGTGATTCAGGGCTTCCCCCAAAAAAAGAAAAATAGAGCGGGGAGGGGGATTTTTTGAAAAGTGCTGTCAGTGCTGAGAACCACTGATGCCCGAAGCGCCACAGGCCCATGCCCCAGAAGCGCGAGGCGCTAGGGGGTCCGGGGCATGCCCTCCTCTGACATTTTTTTAAGAAAAGACTTGAAATGGTGCAATCTGGCAGAATCTGGAGCCATTTTCCGAAGATAAACACTCTTTTTTTATTTCTTTTTTATATTAATTTATAATTTTATTTTTCTATAATTTTTTTATAATTATTTTTTTTAGCATTTTGTCAGCGCGACACTGGGATAAAAAAGAGCGGCACGGCGCTGCGGATTCGCGCTTTGGGTAGAGCCTGCTGATTCTATAAATTCAATCGCTGAATTATTTTCGTTCAACCATGGAGACTAAAGGGTTTTTTCAATTTGAAATCATCATAAATGTCCTAGTTAGTTCTTTCTGATTTATTTGAATACATGTCTATGTTATGGTTCTACGCGGCCATTAGATTTTTTTACTCTTACAGTTCGGTGATCGACTATAGGCGTCAGAATCTGACGTCTATAGACGACAGATTCTGACGACTAAAGTCGATCCCCGCACTGTAAGAGCTAAAGTGTCATCTGACTTTATTATTCTCCATTCAAGTAGTTACTGCTGTTTACCTTAGCTACGTCACAGTACTACTGTTTGCACTGCAAAGGCAAACAGCAGTAACTGCTTACTTTTTAGTTAAGCAGTTACGGCTGTTTGCTTTAGACACAGCAAAGACAAAGTAAGCAGGTACTGCTCTATTATGTCTTTGCTATGTCGCAGTGCAGTTGGCTTAATCAGCCTTCAATGCAAATAGGAAGTGATTCTCCTCGAATGAAGCCAATGAAAAGAGATTTGCCTTCAGTGGCATCGTGCTGTGTCTGGTATGTCTTCATCGAACCTTCTGGTCTGGACAAAAATAACCCTCTGAGATTTACAAGACTTTCGACATAACTACTACCAACATAAGTATGGCCCTAATGAGCGTACCAATGTTAATATTAAATAATTATCAAATGTTCAATTATCTGTACAGGTATTTGACAAATTAAAAAAAATATCATTCACCATCTCAACTTGGATGTATTTTATTCAACGTACATTTTTATCAAGAGAACATTTCAATAATATAGAAATGAGTGAAACTGAAAAAAAAGAGTAATTTGAATCGCACCTTAATTCAGAAAATATTAAATTGGTGAATCAAAACCTGGGACGATCATGATGATGCACATATCAAACTAAAGAAAAATGACAGAATATAGCTGCAAACGGTGTTCCTTTGAGTGTGATATGGTTAAATACCGCACTCGTTCAATGAAAAAAGGTGTGAGCCTTTAGGCGACCACGTTATTACGTGGACAAGAAGTACAATACAGCACACAGTTTGAGACACATTTTGGATAAATTTGGAATAATATAAATTAATGGTTAGCCATGAAAGTGCATGCAGAGCGAGAATTACATTAGTGGTGCTTAAAACGACTTTTGAAACTCAACTGAATAATCATTTAATGCTATACAGAAAGACACTTTAGCTGTGCAAATTTCTTAGATTTTAAAAATTTACACGGACTTGTAGAGCTTTGTTGTTGTAGATTGCGGTTAGTGTAAATTTAAGATTTTTAGTACTTCCCATGTTAATTGAGCCACGTTCATTCGCATATCTACATTTATCATGTTTACAGAAATAAATCAAAATCCCATGCTGATCGACAGTGACCGGGGCGCCACTGAAACTCGTGTCTTTGCCAATCGGAAATAATTACAAAACTCATTCTTCGCTGTGTCAATTTTAATAATTGAATTTAACAATTTGCCTCCATTACGACCATCCATCATAACGTAATGACATCCCGACTCGATCAGACATTGTCAAGAACAATTAACATGGAGCAGGGGAAAGGTGGAATTGAACGGATTTTATACAGTGGCAGAGGAAATCAGGGTCAATGTGCAAAATGCATATTATTTCTGAATTTTCACAGACTGACATGTCTGTAGACGTAGGCCTACATACTTATTTCAATTCGTCTGTGGCTCTTAACCCTTCAAGCGCTAAAATAATTTTTATGTAAACCAACGGACCAAAGGTGGGTTTTTTTCAATTTGAAATCATCATAAACATGATAAATGTCTTATAAATTATAGTTAATTTCGCTTTATTTGAATACCTATGTTATGGGTCTATACCGTATGGTCATTTAAATATTTTGCCCTTTCAGTGAGGGGATCGACTTTAGACGTCAGAATTTGATGTCCATAGACCTCAGATTCTGACATCTAAAGTCGGTTTGGCGCTGATATAATATTTTGTGATTTTTTCCGAACGGTGTGCTTGCGATGTTTTTGAAGGTTGCAGCATAAATTTCTCTGCCAAATTAGGACTTAGTGATCCCACACCAAATTAGGTGTGGGATAGAACTGTTTTCATTAATAACCCAAACAAAAGACGAGATTAATTTCGACATCTCTGAGCCACAGCTCGACTTCCAAATAAACCTAATAAATGGCATCCTACATTGTAAGCTGGTAGCAGTGATATCGTTTTTTTAACTGAGCTGTCTTATTGTTTACCTCCGCCAAAGGAGGTTATGTTTTTCGTAGTTTTGCTTTGTTTGTATGTTTATGTGTGTCCGTCCGTCAGCAGGATTACTTACAAAGTAATGAACGGATTTGCATGAAACTTTTACTAGAGGAATAATAAATAAAATTTTTGGGGGTGTTACAGTTAAAGAGTAGAGGATCTATTTTTGGGGGTGTTACAGTTACAGAGTAGAGGATCTATTTTTGGGGGTGTTACAGTTACAGAGTAGAGGGTCTATTCTTGAGGTGTTACAGTTACAGAGTAGATGATCTATTTTGGGGGGTGTTACAGTTACAGAGTAGAGGATCTATTCTTGGGGGTGTTACAGTTAAAGAGTAGAGGATCTATTTCTGGGGGTGTTACAGTTACAGAGTAGAGGATCTATTTTGGGGGGTGTTACAGTTACAGAGTAGAGGGTCTATTCTTGAGGTGTTACAGTTACAGAGTAGATGATCTATTTTGGGGGGTGTTACAGTTAAAGAGTAGAGGATCTATTTCTGGGGTTGTTACAGTTACAGAGTAGAGGATCTATTTTGGGGGGTGTTACAGTTACAGAGTAGAGGATCTATTTTTGGGGGGTTACAGTTACAGAGTAGAGGATCTATTCTTGAGGTGTTACAGTTACAGAGTAGAGGATCTATTTTTGGGGGTGTTACAGTTACAGAGTAGAGGGTCTATTCTTGAGGTGTTACAGTTACAGAGTAGATGATCTATTTTGGGGGGTGTTACAGTTAAAGAGTAGAGGATCTATTTTGGGGGTGTTACAGTTACAGAGTAGAGGGTCTATTCTTGAGGTGTTACAGTTACAGAGTAGATGATCTATTTTGTTGGGTGTTACAGTTAAAGAGTAGAGGATCTATTTTTGGGGGTGTTACAGTTACAGAGTAGAGGGTCTATTCTTGAGGTGTTACAGTTACAGAGTAGATGATCTATTTTGTTGGGTGTTACAGTTACAGAGTAGAGGATCTATTTTTGGGGGTGTTACAGTTACAGAGTAGAGGGTCTATTCTTGAGGTGTTACAGTTACAGAGTAGATGATCTATTTTGTTGGGTGTTACAGTTAAAGAGTAGAGGATCTATTTTTGGGGGTGTTACAGTTACAGAGTAGAGGGTCTATTCTTGAGGTGTTACAGTTACAGAGTAGATGATCTATTTTGTTGGGTGTTACAGTTACAGAGTAGAGGATCTATTTTTGGGGATTGACGTCCTGTAAGAGTTGCGGCTGTCGCCATGAAGGCCATCTCACCAGGGAGTCTGCTGCTCACTGATCCGGTAATTCGTCTTCTGCTCAGTGCCTTAACCATCAGAGCGCTGAAATATCTTTGTATAAACCATGTAAACTGGACAGGACAGGACTGAGACGGTCCCTGCGCTGAACGCCTTTAAGGGTTAAAGTGTTAATCGCGTCTAGCCCTATTCAGTCTTTTCATTTGACCTTTAACAAAAAATTTGGAGGAGAAATTAAGATTAAATTTGCTACTGTAGACTGACATATGCTTTAATTGATATACATACTGTACTAATAAAAAAAATATTGGTATCCACTAAAATGAATTCACAATAGTGGAAACAAATGTTTTAACTTGTGGCTTTAACCCTCTCAATGTACGATGTTCTTTGAAAGTTGTGTGATTATTGAGCATATCCACGGCATTTTCCCGCACTACAAGTCAGAGGGTTGCGGTAGCGTGATACAGACTTGCATCATGTGCATGGCGGATTTCAATTATCTAATTGACCCCATGAAGGTATGGACGGTAAACATGATCATCGATAAGAAATTATTAGATTTTCAGACAGGAATTTTTAGAATTGGAAAATATTACTCCATTTCGGTGATCAAAAGGGCGTATCTGCCAATTTACAAACTGACAGATACGACCTTTCAGTCCACAGAGCCATATTTGTTCCGCTACACTTAGAATCACAACTGAAAAAAACATGATAATTCTTCTATATATTTGTTAAAGACCAGAAACATTTGTTCATTTTGTTAAAGACCAGAAACGAGACAATTCTGCAGATTCATAAAAAATACGTACATATGATATCTCATTCAAATTCCACAAATAATACTATGAAATACATACGTATATAATTATGCTACTAAATTACTATTAGACAATAGTAAGAATATTGACGTTCACTCGACACTAAGGGGTCTAAAAGTTGCACCTAATCAATTCACAAGAAGCATTCACTTAATGCTGTTTTAATGGAGGGCCACCGTCGAGGACTCGTGTTTACTGGGGCTAGTCTTACGACCCTTTGGGTCCCAGAATACCGCCTTTTCCCATTATCATACAGGGAGATGATAAGTCGGAGGAAGCGTTGGTTTATTCCGGGCGTAACGACTCTATTCAGCCTCCCACCACTTCCTGGCATTGCCCCCCTCCCCCCCCCCACGTACCTCTGACGCAGTTACCGGGATCTATCGTGAGGGGGGGGGGGCTGCCAGCGGTAACGGGATGTTTGTTTGTCTCTAGCCCCCCCCCCCAAACACCCCCCCCCCACACACCACATGCGGAGGTACGCAAACACGAGTCATCTACCCATTGTTGGTTTGATGTTGGGCAAACGTCGCAGACTGTGAGCCAACATCAAACCAGCATTGGGTGAATGACTCGTTTTTGCCTTCACAACGCTGCAATATTTTCATAAAAACCAAAAAACAAAATGTTTGTTTTTTTCAGTTTGAAATCATAATAAATATCTTAGTTAGTGCTTTCCGCTTCATTTGAATACTATACCTATGTTATGGATCTATGGCATATATGATTTAGTGAATTTTTTTCAGCGCGGGGACCCCCGCGCTGAAAGGGTTAATGTATCGTGTTCACTGTGTTAGTTCTCCACACGCTACGGATAATATTATATTATTTACAGGAATAAAGAGTATAATATGCATGGGTACCTTTACCCAATAATCATGATAATAATCTATAACAACATGGATACTCCGTGAATAAACAATATTTCTATCATGATTGGTGTAAACGTAACATAATAGTAATCTATAATAATATACTCAGTGGACTGTGTGTTTTTTCTCATGGTGCATCAAAGCAAAAAATGCCATAATTCCTTACATCTAAGGTCTTTAGAGCAAACATTTTCATGTCTATTTTAACAATATACAAACATGATATACGACAAAAGTCTTTAATTTGTGACCCATTTCAAATCACCCACAACACCTACAAGTTTAGAATTGCGACAGCGGAATATAAATATTGTAATGGCAAATTCAGCTTTGAAAGTAATTTAAACGGTCGGCGCTATGAAAAGTGAACTAACCCTTATCCTGCTAAGTTAATTTATTTAAATTTTCACCAACTTGAAGTTGTGGGTCGCGGTAGTAGCTGAAAATTATGCATATTCTGTTTAATTTGAGATCAAACAAATTTGGGATCACAAAAAGTGATGTTTAAACACACATTTCGTTCCCAATAACAGTGATTTGTTCAAAAGGCAGTATCTGCTAACTTGTCAAGTGAGCAGATACTGCCTTTTGGCTTTGGTCTTTTTATTTCTCCTTTATAGAAGCAAATATAACATGTTAAAGGAGAAATGAGCTTTAAATTTGCTAGATTGACAAGTTTTTATTCAAATTCTACATTATATTATCATAATTGTATCTTAGAAGTAAATTTTACACTCTTGGAATTGTGGGTCGCGGAAGCGAGACACAACTTCAAGAGGGTGAAAATTAAAATTCTATCACTTCGCGTTTCAAGGGTTGTGGAAAGCTGCGTCGTTAATTAGCAACCCAAGCTGGCTGTGAATGGCGGAGCGAGCCATGCATTACATTAATCAGATAGAGTCGAGTGATTGAAGGCCGGCTTATTCTGAAACACGATGGGCTACAGTCGAAAAATCAATCTGGCTTTGGATGTAGATTGTGCCACCATAATTAAACTACAGGTAGGTTATTACGTTTATATTAAGGCCCTTCTTTACATGTTTAAGACTGACTAAGAAGATTTGAAGAACAACATCGGGTTTATTTATTTATTTCTGCTGACATCGCAATTTGTGAACAAATAAACCAAATACATAGCTTAACATTGTTGCAAAATATTCTGAAAAATTGGAGAAAATGTAGCTGTGACTATGAATCTGCAGCTAGAATTCAGACCATCTCTAATATTCATTGACGACCTATTTATCTGTTTATGACCTACTATTCATTAAAATAGTCTGCGATGCTGGCCCAGCATTGAGCCAACGTTGGGTCGGTTTAACGTGCTTACTGGGCAGGAAGTAGTAACTGTTGACAAGTCAGCATTCTGGTTGCCTTGGTCATCATCTATAACCCTTTAAGCCCTCACGATGCATTAAAGCATCATTTTACATCCCTGTAAACAGACTTAATTTTCCAACAACTAAGGGTTTTATAATGAAAATTTCCATGAAACTGGTTTACCAATTCATGGCAATTTTCTTTAATTTTTAAACCACATCAAATCATCTTCATCCACTACAAGTCGAGAATTGCGACAGCAATTCGCGGCTTGTAGTGGATGAAGATGACAATGGTAAATTCAGGCTTGAAAGGGTTAATTACAGCTGCCTGATTGTTCTATATGGATCCGGGCATCCACCAACACGTGAGGATACCCAGGAGGGGGGGGGAGGTGCGCTATAGTCCGCAGTTAATGGCTGCGTGTTACCTGCTAATTGGGTTATGTCAAAAAGACACCGTTAGCTAATAATATATGGGTGGTAAACATGATAAACGCGCGAGGTACAGGAAACACACTGACGTGTCCGTGAGGGGTTTAGTGGCGGCAGCGGAGTGTAAAACAGCGGCCAGCCAGCGGATTACATAAAGCATCCCCGGGCTATATTGCTATCCCCACCCAACAGACCAGGAACGTTTTACTGATGTTGAATTAATGTTGGACCAGCGTCGCAGACACTGGCCCAGCAATAATCCAACAAAGCCTCACCATCTGGTGTATTGGGATCACAGTACTATTAAATCCACATCAGGTCCCTTGGAGAGGTGTTAGTGTTACGCCTATACTTGGATTGCATCGACACATAGAAGAAGAGTTATACGAAAATATTTATATTCTACTAAGTTAGTTGATATGCCAAGCTTCTGACGGGGGGGGGGGGGGTTGTGTTAAAAAACAAATTCACAAGTAGGAAATGGTGTTGAATATTTGGATGAAATATTTCAAATAAAGTCGTCTGATTGAATACCGGCTTAATTCGTTTCTTTCAACCAATTCCTTGTTTCAAGTAACCATGAATGATGAGATAAAACCTCATGTACGTTGTACACGACGAAATGTAATCATCATGCGTGTAAAGAAAAATATGATAAAACCTGAAAACGGAAGAATGAATTTATGAATGAATGAATGAATGAATGAATAAATGAATGAATGAATGTCTAAAAATGTTCATACTGTAATATGGGGAGCCGGATCACAGATATAATCGACATGCAAACTAAATTTGCACTGATTAATATTGTTCCTATATATACATATAGTGTTAGCAATATAATTTGTCAATTAAAATATGTCTAAATTAAACGTATGAAACTATCATGACCATAGCATAAAAATGTTTGTGCTGTGTGCATGACTCTCATCACCCGGACTCTATTCCTTCCAAGTAGGACTCTTATCTCAGAGATAGTCCTTCTGCCACACTGAAAATCTGGTCCAAAATTGTGCACTGATTGTGTATCCATACCCCGGGAACCAGACGGACGTCATAACAGTCCGTAGATTCATCAGCTAAAAAAAGCAGAAGGAGCGTGCTTCTTCTGCCAGATGAGTCACCCAGACGACGCCAGTCGTTATTTGAAATTGCCAATTTCTTAGATAAGCTATCCGAGCGTCAGAACACTAAACCTCTGGGCACAGGGAGCTGTGTCAACGCTCAAGCAAAGTCGTGGAAATAAAGTGAACTGGAGACGGGTGATTCAGGGCTTCCCCCAAAAAAAGAAAAATAGAGCGGGGAGGGGGATTTTTTGAAAAGTGCTGTCAGTGCTGAGAACCACTGATGCCCGAAGCGCCACAGGCCCATGCCCCAGAAGCGCGAGGCGCTAGGGGGTCCGGGGCATGCCCTCCTCTGACATTTTTTTAAGAAAAGACTTGAAATGGTGCAATCTGGCAGAATCTGGAGCCATTTTCCGAAGATAAACACTCTTTTTTTATTTCTTTTTTATATTAATTTATAATTTTATTTTTCTATAATTTTTTTATAATTATTTTTTTTAGCATTTTGTCAGCGCGACACTGGGATAAAAAAGAGCGGCACGGCGCTGCGGATTCGCGCTTTGGGTAGAGCCTGCTGATTCTATAAATTCAATCGCTGAATTATTTTCGTTCAACCATGGAGACTAAAGGGTTTTTTCAATTTGAAATCATCATAAATGTCCTAGTTAGTTCTTTCTGATTTATTTGAATACATGTCTATGTTATGGTTCTACGCGGCCATTAGATTTTTTTACTCTTACAGTTCGGTGATCGACTATAGGCGTCAGAATCTGACGTCTATAGACGACAGATTCTGACGACTAAAGTCGATCCCCGCACTGTAAGAGCTAAAGTGTCATCTGACTTTATTATTCTCCATTCAAGTAGTTACTGCTGTTTACCTTAGCTACGTCACAGTACTACTGTTTGCACTGCAAAGGCAAACAGCAGTAACTGCTTACTTTTTAGTTAAGCAGTTACGGCTGTTTGCTTTAGACACAGCAAAGACAAAGTAAGCAGGTACTGCTCTATTATGTCTTTGCTATGTCGCAGTGCAGTTGGCTTAATCAGCCTTCAATGCAAATAGGAAGTGATTCTCCTCGAATGAAGCCAATGAAAAGAGATTTGCCTTCAGTGGCATCGTGCTGTGTCTGGTATGTCTTCATCGAACCTTCTGGTCTGGACAAAAATAACCCTCTGAGATTTACAAGACTTTCGACATAACTACTACCAACATAAGTATGGCCCTAATGAGCGTACCAATGTTAATATTAAATAATTATCAAATGTTCAATTATCTGTACAGGTATTTGACAAATTAAAAAAAATATCATTCACCATCTCAACTTGGATGTATTTTATTCAACGTACATTTTTATCAAGAGAACATTTCAATAATATAGAAATGAGTGAAACTGAAAAAAAAGAGTAATTTGAATCGCACCTTAATTCAGAAAATATTAAATTGGTGAATCAAAACCTGGGACGATCATGATGATGCACATATCAAACTAAAGAAAAATGACAGAATATAGCTGCAAACGGTGTTCCTTTGAGTGTGATATGGTTAAATACCGCACTCGTTCAATGAAAAAAGGTGTGAGCCTTTAGGCGACCACGTTATTACGTGGACAAGAAGTACAATACAGCACACAGTTTGAGACACATTTTGGATAAATTTGGAATAATATAAATTAATGGTTAGCCATGAAAGTGCATGCAGAGCGAGAATTACATTAGTGGTGCTTAAAACGACTTTTGAAACTCAACTGAATAATCATTTAATGCTATACAGAAAGACACTTTAGCTGTGCAAATTTCTTAGATTTTAAAAATTTACACGGACTTGTAGAGCTTTGTTGTTGTAGATTGCGGTTAGTGTAAATTTAAGATTTTTAGTACTTCCCATGTTAATTGAGCCACGTTCATTCGCATATCTACATTTATCATGTTTACAGAAATAAATCAAAATCCCATGCTGATCGACAGTGACCGGGGCGCCACTGAAACTCGTGTCTTTGCCAATCGGAAATAATTACAAAACTCATTCTTCGCTGTGTCAATTTTAATAATTGAATTTAACAATTTGCCTCCATTACGACCATCCATCATAACGTAATGACATCCCGACTCGATCAGACATTGTCAAGAACAATTAACATGGAGCAGGGGAAAGGTGGAATTGAACGGATTTTATACAGTGGCAGAGGAAATCAGGGTCAATGTGCAAAATGCATATTATTTCTGAATTTTCACAGACTGACATGTCTGTAGACGTAGGCCTACATACTTATTTCAATTCGTCTGTGGCTCTTAACCCTTCAAGCGCTAAAATAATTTTTATGTAAACCAACGGACCAAAGGTGGGTTTTTTTCAATTTGAAATCATCATAAACATGATAAATGTCTTATAAATTATAGTTAATTTCGCTTTATTTGAATACCTATGTTATGGGTCTATACCGTATGGTCATTTAAATATTTTGCCCTTTCAGTGAGGGGATCGACTTTAGACGTCAGAATTTGATGTCCATAGACCTCAGATTCTGACATCTAAAGTCGGTTTGGCGCTGATATAATATTTTGTGATTTTTTCCGAACGGTGTGCTTGCGATGTTTTTGAAGGTTGCAGCATAAATTTCTCTGCCAAATTAGGACTTAGTGATCCCACACCAAATTAGGTGTGGGATAGAACTGTTTTCATTAATAACCCAAACAAAAGACGAGATTAATTTCGACATCTCTGAGCCACAGCTCGACTTCCAAATAAACCTAATAAATGGCATCCTACATTGTAAGCTGGTAGCAGTGATATCGTTTTTTTAACTGAGCTGTCTTATTGTTTACCTCCGCCAAAGGAGGTTATGTTTTTCGTAGTTTTGCTTTGTTTGTATGTTTATGTGTGTCCGTCCGTCAGCAGGATTACTTACAAAGTAATGAACGGATTTGCATGAAACTTTTACTAGAGGAATAATAAATCAAATTTTTGGGGGTGTTACAGTTAAAGAGTAGAGGATCTATTTTTGGGGGTGTTACAGTTACAGAGTAGAGGATCTATTTTTGGGGGTGTTACAGTTACAGAGTAGAGGGTCTATTCTTGAGGTGTTACAGTTACAGAGTAGATGATCTATTTTGGGGGGTGTTACAGTTACAGAGTAGAGGATCTATTCTTGGGGGTGTTACAGTTAAAGAGTAGAGGATCTATTTCTGGGGTGTTACAGTTAAAGAGTAGAGGATCTATTTCTGGGGTTGTTACAGTTACAGAGTAGAGGATCTATTTTGGGGGGTGTTACAGTTACAGAGTAGAGGATCTATTTTTGGGGGGTTACAGTTACAGAGTAGAGGATCTATTCTTGAGGTGTTACAGTTACAGAGTAGAGGATCTATTTTTGGGGGTGTTACAGTTACAGAGTAGAGGGTCTATTCTTGAGGTGTTACAGTTACAGAGTAGATGATCTATTTTGGGGGGTGTTACAGTTAAAGAGTAGAGGATCTATTTTTGGGGGTGTTACAGTTACAGAGTAGAGGGTCTATTCTTGAGGTGTTACAGTTACAGAGTAGATGATCTATTTTGTTGGGTGTTACAGTTAAAGAGTAGAGGATCTATTTTTGGGGGTGTTACAGTTACAGAGTAGAGGGTCTATTCTTGAGGTGTTACAGTTACAGAGTAGATGATCTATTTTGTTGGGTGTTACAGTTACAGAGTAGAGGATCTATTTTTGGGGGTGTTACAGTTACAGAGTAGAGGGTCTATTCTTGAGGTGTTACAGTTACAGAGTAGATGATCTATTTTGTTGGGTGTTACAGTTAAAGAGTAGAGGATCTATTTTTGGGGGTGTTACAGTTACAGAGTAGAGGGTCTATTCTTGAGGTGTTACAGTTACAGAGTAGATGATCTATTTTGTTGGGTGTTACAGTTACAGAGTAGAGGATCTATTTTTGGGGATTGACGTCCTGTAAGAGTTGCGGCTGTCGCCATGAAGGCCATCTCACCAGGGAGTCTGCTGCTCACTGATCCGGTAATTCGTCTTCTGCTCAGTGCCTTAACTCTCAGAGCGCTGAAATATCTTTGTATAAACCATGTAAACTGGACAGGACAGGACTGAGACGGTCCCTGCGCTGAACGCCTTTAAGGGTTAAAGTGTTAATCGCGTCTAGCCCTATTCAGTCTTTTCATTTGACCTTTAACAAAAAATTTGGAGGAGAAATTAAGATTAAATTTGCTACTGTAGACTGACATATGCTTTAATTGATATACATACTGTACTAATAAAAAAAATATTGGTATCCACTAAAATGAATTCACAATAGTGGAAACAAATGTTTTAACTTGTGGCTTTAACCCTCTCAATGTACGATGTTCTTTGAAAGTTGTGTGATTATTGAGCATATCCACGGCATTTTCCCGCACTACAAGTCAGAGGGTTGCGGTAGCGTGATACAGACTTGCATCATGTGCATGGCGGATTTCAATTATCTAATTGACCCCATGAAGGTATGGACGGTAAACATGATCATCGATAAGAAATTATTAGATTTTCAGACAGGAATTTTTAGAATTGGAAAATATTACTCCATTTCGGTGATCAAAAGGGCGTATCTGCCAATTTACAAACTGACAGATACGACCTTTCAGTCCACAGAGCCATATTTGTTCCGCTACACTTAGAATCACAACTGAAAAAAACATGATAATTCTTCTATATATTTGTTAAAGACCAGAAACATTTGTTCATTTTGTTAAAGACCAGAAACGAGACAATTCTGCAGATTCATAAAAAATACGTACATATGATATCTCATTCAAATTCCACAAATAATACTATGAAATACATACGTATATAATTATGCTACTAAATTACTATTAGACAATAGTAAGAATATTGACGTTCACTCGACACTAAGGGGTCTAAAAGTTGCACCTAATCAATTCACAAGAAGCATTCACTTAATGCTGTTTTAATGGAGGGCCACCGTCGAGGACTCGTGTTTACTGGGGCTAGTCTTACGACCCTTTGGGTCCCAGAATACCGCCTTTTCCCATTATCATACAGGGAGATGATAAGTCGGAGGAAGCGTTGGTTTATTCCGGGCGTAACGACTCTATTCAGCCTCCCACCACTTCCTGGCATTGCCCCCCTCCCCCCCCCCCACGTACCTCTGACGCAGTTACCGGGATCTATCGTGAGGGGGGGGGGGCTGCCAGCGGTAACGGGATGTTTGTTTGTCTCTAGCCCCCCCCCCCCCCAAACACCCCCCCCCCCCCCACACACCACATGCGGAGGTACGCAAACACGAGTCATCTACCCATTGTTGGTTTGATGTTGGGCAAACGTCGCAGACTGTGAGCCAACATCAAACCAGCATTGGGTGAATGACTCGTTTTTGCCTTCACAACGCTGCAATATTTTCATAAAAACCAAAAAACAAAATGTTTGTTTTTTTCAGTTTGAAATCATAATAAATATCTTAGTTAGTGCTTTCCGCTTCATTTGAATACTATACCTATGTTATGGATCTATGGCATATATGATTTAGTGAATTTTTTTCAGCGCGGGGACCCCCGCGCTGAAAGGGTTAATGTATCGTGTTCACTGTGTTAGTTCTCCACACGCTACGGATAATATTATATTATTTACAGGAATAAAGAGTATAATATGCATGGGTACCTTTACCCAATAATCATGATAATAATCTATAACAACATGGATACTCCGTGAATAAACAATATTTCTATCATGATTGGTGTAAACGTAACATAATAGTAATCTATAATAATATACTCAGTGGACTGTGTGTTTTTTCTCATGGTGCATCAAAGCAAAAAATGCCATAATTCCTTACATCTAAGGTCTTTAGAGCAAACATTTTCATGTCTATTTTAACAATATACAAACATGATATACGACAAAAGTCTTTAATTTGTGACCCATTTCAAATCACCCACAACACCTACAAGTTTAGAATTGCGACAGCGGAATATAAATATTGTAATGGCAAATTCAGCTTTGAAAGTAATTTAAACGGTCGGCGCTATGAAAAGTGAACTAACCCTTATCCTGCTAAGTTAATTTATTTAAATTTTCACCAACTTGAAGTTGTGGGTCGCGGTAGTAGCTGAAAATTATGCATATTCTGTTTAATTTGAGATCAAACAAATTTGGGATCACAAAAAGTGATGTTTAAACACACATTTCGTTCCCAATAACAGTGATTTGTTCGCCTAATAAAATAGGTTAAAAAACGACAAAAGTCGTGATCAGCAGGATATCATGGATAAGGGTTAAGATGTTTAGGTGGGAGGTGTACACTACCATCGATGACGTGATCTAAGTCCACACGTCTAACTATTCCACGGCGGCCCAATTTGATTCCCCTCAAGATGGAGATGCAAACTGCGCCTCGCTCGGAATAAAAACCGTCATCTAATTCCACTTTGTAGGAGAGGGCGAGCATCAGTAAAGCCATCAAATCGCATGATAATAAATCTAGGGATGTAATCTGAGCTAATCCCACGGCGCCTACGGTTAGCAGGAAACGCCGGCCCAATGTGGGCTTAATGTTGGGCCAACGTCGTAGACGGTGGCCCAACATTAAACCAACATCGGGTCAGCGTTTTATGTGTCACAGTTTTAATCTGAGAGCGCCCACTAGACACAGATAATATAACCCGTGATAACCCCGCCTTCGTGGCAGCTCTGCAAAAACCAACGCAATCTTCACCCTTCCAGTTCGAGTCCCGTTTATGGCCGTCACAAATTCAGCAAAGATGATTCATTTTCATACACTTTCAGATAAAAATGTAGGTGAGTAGAAATCAACATTTTGATAATAATTAATGTAAAACATCTATATTTTATAGATAACTCTTTGACGTGATGGACTGCTTTCATAAGACAGGTAGAATCTTACGGTTTTGGTAGCAATCAAGTTTTTAAAAGGCCGTAAACCCCACCTTCCCCACCTTCAATTAATTAATTGAAGTCCTATACGGATAGCAATATGTCGAAGTAGAACAGTGTCGAAGTAGAACAGTAAAACCGGCTCGCATTCAAACATACATGTGTAAACCGTTTATATTGTCCAGTGTACAATAAAATACTATTGGCATGTACAATCATGAATGTGAAATATGAAAGCAAATACTTCATATTATCCCTTATCCTGCTAAGTTAATTATTTAAATTTTCACCCATTTGAAGTTGTGTCTCGCCCCCGCGACCCACAACTTCAAGTGGCTGAATATTAGTCATATTTGTATAATTTTAGCAAAATATTTGCAAATATTTATGTTGAGACACATTCATTACAGTGATTTGGTCGACTAATGAAACAGATTGAAAACGACAAAAGTCGTGAACAGCAGGATAGGGGCCTGGCCGCCATACAGTCAAATATCACTAATATTCTGGATCACTAAATCCCGTGAATTGAGAGGTAGGGTGCAGCGCTGATTGGCCGCGCACGCCGGAACCATCAAACACAAGCAGTTGAAGCAATGCTAGTCTCATGTTAACGATGTCGGGCCAACATTATACCAACATTGGTTCAACGTCTCTTACGCGCCAGAAGTGCCATTAGCAGGTGCTTCCTGTTGATCACATTAGGAGTTCATGTCCATATTGTTGTCTCGGCAATTATAAATCGCGGTCTAAAATGCATGCGCCGACCAGCGCTTTTCCTTTCACTTTTTATCACTTATATTAGATAATAGAAACAAAAGCTAAATAACAAGGAGAAATCCAACAATTAGCTTTCAGCTATAGACTGTCACTGAACTGTTATTTAAAGTAGTAGTCCAGTATGTACGAGCAGCGAACACATGTGTTCCTAGAAAGCACTACTCTGAATAAAGAGATAGAGGCAACTGGGGCACAACTAAAAACGGCAACGTCAATGGCTTTGATATAAAAACGAAGATCATTACAATATTATTTTCAATAAATTATTGTTTCAAATGTTAGCATTCTCGTTCTGTTGCTGTATCCGCTTATATTTGTAATTCGTTTAAAAGACATTAAAATTGACAAAATAATTTGTCGTAGATGCCGATTTTATCAGATCATGTTAATAATTCAAGAGTAGAAGTATTTATCGTCATTTAAAAAAAACTGCTCTAGTTTTCTGGTTCCAATTCAGCAGAAGCAAAAATGTATGACCTGCTAAAAGCTAACCCCAGCCTCCGACTGCAAATACTCACGGCCTACGCGCGGTAATCATAGTAACCTTTGAGGCTCATCGTCCAGCCATTATTTAAATTTGTACCGTCACCGCAGATAACGAGTTTTCCAGGCAAAAGGACTATTCAAGCAGTGATATTGAGATTTTCATTTTTCAGAATCTAGCAAGTACGTGCGATATTTACCCCCCTTTAGAAGGTTGTGAATCGCTATCGCGAGCCACAACCTGAGGTATGTAAATAGCAAATTATATTGTTTATTCTTAGCTTCGATGGTTAAACCCCTAGAGCTCCGAGCTATTTAATTAAAATGTTCAGTCACTTGAAGTTGCTACCGCAATACACAGCTTCAAGTGACTGAAAAGTACACTGATTTGTATGAAGTTAAGTATCGTATACGGTATTAATATCAGTTTCTCTTAAGACATTTTTAAATTATAGACACTGGCTAGAAAAGTTACAGTAAAATCACAGAAATATCACCCTAGTCGACGTGCTTTAGGGGTCAAAGGCAGTGCTAGTTGCCGGGATGTTCATCAATCCGTCACTGGACTTGGAAGCAGAACCAGAACCTGTACTAGATTCCTTGTACAGAAAGAATCCAGGACATAAAGGTACATGTACACGTTTTTTGGCACGACACAACTTCAAGCGGGCGAAAATTTACAAAATATAGCGGGTAAAGGGTAGAGCCGCGAGATTATGTTCTTAGTTTTTCCCAACGAGACAATAAAAAACAGAACGATTGTTGTAATTTTTGTTATACGAACTATTCTTATCGAGTATTTCTGTATACAAATGTAGTGTAGTTTTGTAGATTTGTTTATTGTTCGGGATGTAGCAGTTTATACTGCCACTTATCAATTCTTACAAAACATGACTTCATTGCGTCATGTAGTTGTTTTATAAACAAAACATCACTATACTCCAAACCCTTATGCTGCTAAATTAATTTATATGAATATTCACCCACTTGAAGTTGTGTCTCGCTACCGCGACCCACAACTGCAAGTGGGTGAAAATAACTCATATTTGTTTAATTTGGGACCTATCCTTTGCAAATCCTGATGTTTAAACACACATTACGTTCCCAATATCAGTGATTTTATCAGCAAATAAAACAAATTAAAAACGACAATAGTCGTGATCATCAGGATAAGGTGTTAATAATATGCTTCGTCTACCACTTCATGTAACTGACACACTTTCCTTCTCGCAGCAAGCATACGTGACGTGACCATGATCACCCCTCAGTGCGGGGAGCGCATTGTGACGTCAGATTCTGACGTCACAATGCGATCTCCGCACTGATAGGGTAGGGAGTTACACTACTGATCCACTCACCTATAAATATGATGAGGACACATATGGCATGGTTAAATATCCATAATCCCGGGATGTTATCCTTTTCAAAATCACACTGCTCCCACTTGGGCAAGTGGCTGGTGTTGGCTAGAAGTCTTCTGGAAACGAGGTGGCCATCTAGAAACAAACAAGAAAATGACTTAGTTCAGTTGGTCATGCGTATTTAATTACCAGTATTTTGCATTTGATTTCAATTATCAAGCTACAGTAATGGTGTATTACGATTTGTATTCAAATTGACTGTCACCTTGTTGACTGTCACCACGTTGGCTGTCACCTTGACTGTCACCTTGTTGACTGTCAACACGTTGTCATGTATAATATGAAAGATATTATATTCCTTTTAAAATTACTATATACTTTGATATTAATATGATTTTAAAACTTTAAATCTTTATTTTTTTTTATTCTTTCAGTCTATAGACGTCATAATGTGACACTCTGACGTCTGAATTCTGTCCCCCAAAGGGTTAATGTGATTTACTAATATATTATGTAACTGTTGAACGCGAATGGTGATTATGAGAAGATGGTTTTGAATACGCAAAAAAATCTCGCAACGAAGACAATATTTTTCCTATCATATCATATATTTATAATATATTTGACGTTTAATCTACTGAACTACATGTAGGCGCATGCCACAGTGCTTTATAAGCGTTCTATAAGTGAAACTAATTTGACTACTGATTAAAAACATGCTTGTAAATAAACGTAGGCGGGCGGGTGGCGCGTCGTGACCTTCTAAACTAAACATGTATGCTAAATGTGAGCTAAGCTTAGAAACGACTGTCTGCAGAATCTCCGTCCTGACATTCACGTTCTCCATAAACATGATAAAGATCATCAGCTAATCATTTAACTGTTCACGACATCACTTACCATGTTTTTAATACACACTCCCTGCCAGTAACTCATATAATTATATATAATATATAACAATATAATAAATGTATATTTTAATGGAGCAGTAAGCATTTTCTATTAAATTAATTATTTAAAAAATACCAGGATTACGCATATTATACGTATTCTAGTATATCATAATAAAAATAATTAAACAGTAAATGAACGTACCCATCACCTGATCACAGTGGGCATGCTTAATACGCTCCACTTGATTATCTTAATTGTGCAATTTTCATTAACTCAAAAGTGGGAATGACTAACTGCAGGTCACACATGGTCACAAAGATTATAATAACATATACTGGTAATGGTATACACTTTTTCAATAGGACTCCAATGGCAACTTATTTTAAACCCTAAGGATTACAGCCCTGGGAGTTATATTCTTTAGACTCATGGCAACTAGTAGTAACACATGGATCATCTGGAGAAAGATAGATGGCAGTTTCGTTAGTTTCCACGTTCCAGAATGACGCTGCAGTTTCAGTGTTAACGAGTTTGCAGCACTGAGCGTGGTTTTTGTTGCTAACCCATCGAAAACGACACATATTGAAACAATGTTGATTTAAAGTTGGCCCACCGTCTGCGACGCTGGCCCAACATTAAACCAACATTGTTTTAATGTGTCGTGTTTGCTTGGAATCTCGGTGTAGACCTTTCGCATTGAATAAATCAGGACGGCAAAGCGTGGCGCCATTACCTGGTTACCACTGATAACCACCTGATAGCACTGGGTAGAAAATTTTAAAAAAACGTTGACCCCAGGCTATTTTAACGTTAGTTCAACGTCTGCGACGTTGACCCTCTCAACGCTGAAATATTTTTCTATAAACCATGGAGACCAAAGGGTTATTCATCTGGAAATCATCATAAATGTTTTTTTCTGATTCATTTGAATGCTTTATATCTTACGGGTCTACTCTACGGCAATTATAAATATGCTACTCTTTCAGTGCGACATTAGAAGTCAGAATCTGACCTCCACAGACATCATATTCTGACTTCTAAAGACGCTCCCCGCACTGAAATAATTACATATTTTTAATGGCCGTAGACCAATAACACAAGTATTCAAATGAACGGGAAAGAACTAACTAAGACATTTATGATGATTTCGAAATGAAATAAACAACTTTGGTCTGCATGGTTTATACACCACTATTTCCGCGTTGTAACATGTGGAGGGTTAATGAGTATTCTATCGCATTGAGTAATATGATCCGTGCATCCATTTGATAATCCCCAGATCCAAGGATCCTGTATCCCTAGATCCCGTAATCCCTGTCTCTATTCCGTGATCCTTACACGAAGCAGTAATTAGGAGTCTAAAGCATAATGGTACCCATAATCTGAACCTAACTCTGGCAGCAATCAGCATATATATCTCGTAATACTGGAGGTAACACTTACACAGCCAGCTTTTATTTTTCATTCATTTGAAACTGGAATTGCTAACGCAATTTCTAGCTTCAAATGACGTATCCTTCCACAAAAAATTGTTACCTCCAGGATTTAATTATTCTCCAGCTATTGGTTGGTTGGAAATTTAACTTTACTGCTCAGCGAGAAAAAAAATATGCTTAAAATCTTGGTGCAGCTTGAACATTTCTAGCGTAATTTTATATATATTATGATTTAGAACAAGAGTCACATGTGCTGCTCGGGATGACTAATAAAGGGACAGACGAATGTGAGCAATGCTGACCCGTCGTCTTTGTGGAAACTTGTCATTGGATTGTGGACAGAATGATCAGCTGGCGATAGGGGTGGTGTAATCGGGTTCCCCGAATTTGGCCGATATTGCATATTTATTCATGAACAGGCTCAGCGTCCGTGGCCGTGCATGGACAGTCTATGGCCTGCAGACACACAGTTGGCTGGCTGGGTTGCCTGCAGTGGTGCCATATCAGAAGACGTTCTGGGGAAGCCCGAACACCGGTTCACAGGCCGGCCGGCGTCGCAGCCTGTGTGCCGCTGTTGGGATATGCTGCATTTCATGGTTTCTTGGGTCAGGACGGGTCAATAGCGGTGCTGAGACGATGGTTGATGGACGAGGCAGGGGCGCCAATGACTGCTGGAAAAAGCTTCAGATTTAAACAAGGTGCACCCACGCATAGCTTTATGATAATTTAAGCACGTGCTTTAACTTTTTTCTCCCACCCTCTTTTCTCTTTTCTCAGGTGATATAAGGTAATAGATGTATGCTTCCATAGCGATTAGAGATGCAATGTACATGGACATCATAAATCGTTCATTGTGCACATTTCAAAACCTATCCAAGAACTGGAGTCCACCCCCACTAAAATGTTACCATCAACATAATCTAGAAATTCTCTCATTCCATAACAAATGTTAAAAAACGCACAATAAGCTTATGGGTGCATATATCACTCATAGATAGATGAAATAAAAACTCAAATTCCAATTATTGGAAAATGACTTAATCAAAAATAATTTATTAAAAAATCATCCACACACTTTGCATGCGACCACATGGGATGGTCACAGGTGGACTAGTGAGCCCGTCACGTGACAGACTGGACTACAACCCGTTATGGACGGTCAATAGATTAGATTATGCAAGAGGTGAAATCGCCAAAGCCACGGTGGACATGGCAGAGCATAATATGAACCCAGAAATGGCTAGGAAAACGAAGACGGGGGAGGCATCCACGTTCCCATTGGTTAGGGGTCAACCAGGGAATTAAGAGATTAATGAATAGGTGAGTTGTGTACACAAGGCGTGGCTGACCTCTGATCGCCTTACGTCTAATGACGTGCATTGTAGTCTATAAATAGGCACTTTCTGGAGGAAGGGTCTTCAATCACGGCCTTGCCAGTAGACAGAGATTTTGGACACATGTTGCATTGATGTTGGGGCCGCCGTCGCAGACGGTTGCCTAGCAATAATCCGACACGTGGTGAACGTTTGAGGAGTTACAATTCGTGTGCTGTAGTCACATTCATCATTGTCTCCAACACCATCTGGTAATCTGGGCAACCTTTTTAGCGCAGGGACCGTCTTTATACGTCAGAATCGGACGTCTCTAGACGCCAGATTCTGATAGAGACGATCCCCACACTGAAAGAATTAAAATATTTATAATGGGCGTAGACCCATAATATAGATATTCAAATGAAGCGGAAAGAGCTAACTAAGACATTTATGATAATTTCAAATTGAAAAACCCTTTTGGTCTGCATGGTTTAAATTTTTATACAAAAATCACTGGGCGTTGTAATATAAGGGTTAATGGGAGCCTGCGGATAATATAAAGCTAGTATAAGACGAATGTTAGCATTGTTAGTGAAATTGCTGTCACAATAATATTCTCGACTTGTACTGGATAGAGATGACTCAAAATATGTGACAAATATCAATTTATTTGCCATACACATATACATGATATATCGTGCATGTATAGTGTTGAAACAGTCGCAATCAAGAAAATTGTCGTTAAAAATCACGTATATTGTGGGGTAAATTCAGTCACTTCTCAGGCATTCGAAACGATGCTTTGAGGGATCCGAAGGATTCAAAGGGAAGTTCCTAAGGGTTTAAAGGGCAGTTGAGCGCCATGCAGCGAATAATAACACCACATTAAATGACTGCCACACCTCGAAATATATATATATATATATATACATACACACACATGTGCTATGTATTATGTTTTCAAAATTGTACAAATGCAAGTAATTTTACCGATGCATCTGAAGTTGTGGCTCGTTTTTTTTATTTAAACAATAAAAATATCGGTCAGGTTCAATCTATAAAACCTCCAAGTAACTAGATTTAAATTTTCATCAATGTCAAGTTGTGGTTTACGAAGTGGGTAAACGTTACTGACTGCTTTTATATTCAAGTCCAAAATGTTAAATAAATCTTGCAGGGACATATATAAATCCCGCTTCATAACCAGATAGCATTATTCTAATGGCATGATCAAATTGTTTTAATCTGAACTACAATCCTTGCGCCTGGCAATTAACCTTTTCAAGCCTGAATTTTCAATTATTGTCATCATCATTCACTACAAGCCGCGAATCGCTCTCGCAACTCTCGACTTGTAGAGGATGAAGATAACTTGAAGTGGGTGGAAAATGAAAAAAAAAAATGTTGTTATTATTAAAACAGTTCCATGAAAATTTTCGTTCTAAAACCCCTAGTTTTAGGAAAAGAAGTCCATTATTTAGAGATGCAAAATGATGCTTGGGTGCAGGGTGAGTGTTTAACCCTTACAGCGCGGGGACCGTCTTTATACGTCAGAATCTGACGTCTGTTGACGTCAAATTATGACGTCTAAAGGCGGTCTCCGCACTAAAAGAAATAAAATATTTATAATGGCCGTCGATCCATAACATAGGTATTCAAATCAATCAGAAGGAGCTAATTAGGTAGTTTCTCACGGAATTCGCAAACTTTTTTCACGACAAAAAAAGTCGTCAAATAGGCTAAGTTTGATGATTTAAAATTAAAAATAACCCTCTGATCTCTGGACATTGTTTATACAAAAATAATTCAGAGTTGCAAGGCTTAAAGTTGCGTATAGGCTTGAAAAGTTGGGTAGATCGATACCCAGCCGGCATGTACACAGAATTAGCACACTACTGGCTGATCGGCCAGCTCTGGGCCAATGCCTTCTCTACCACAGTCATGTACCATGGCTGTCTTGTTATGTCTACAGTTGCCCAGCAACGAGATTGGCGTGAGATGAGGCAACGTCGCCAGCTGGCACCCTTTCGTCACTGGGAGCGATAAAAAACATGCCGGTTGGGCTTTTAGAATAAAGAGAACCATCTGGTATTGGTGAGTAGCAGGCCAAACCAGCGGTAGTATGCATTGATGCTTCACCAGCATGAACAGGTTAACCCTTGAGTACTCAAATCAAATAACGTACAGTATAATAACCCACCTCTGCAAACAACAATTAACCCTTTATCTCCAAACCCTTACAACGCTGAAATAATTATGTATAAGCCATCGAGACCAAAGGGTTGTTTTCAATATGAAATCATCATAAATTTATGTTAACTCTTCCCGCTTCATTACAAAACCTATGTTATGGGTTTACGGTCATTATAAATATTTTATTTATTTCAGTGCGGGGACCGTCTTCAGACGTCAGAATCACAGACATCAGATTCTGACGTATAAACACATGAAAGGGGCAAAGTGCTCATCACATGTATTGTCGTTTCTAGTCTTTTTTATTTGTCCATAAAACAAAAATAAACATTGAATTTGGTAGAGTGAGTAGAGAGGCATATATATGTTTCCATTCAAATTCCACATGTACCAGGTATGTATGTAAGAATTTTTCACCCACTTGAAGTAAGTAAAGTTCTATAGAATAAAAGTTTCACCACGTTCTTCCATTTGAAGATAGATCGCAATTCCCAGCTTCAATTGGCTGAAAAATGAATCTGTTTTATGAAACACTAGATGTGCTAATTAATTAATAAATAACTAGATGTAAGTGTTTACCATGTAAACACCCTAGAATGCTCCCCTTGCACTTTTCAAATAAGAGTTATACATTAATTATACTTTTACAAAAATAAACAATTTGTACATGTAATTATCAAGTAATATTATGAGGCAGAGGCTAGCAGCTTTAACCCTTTCACCACTGAAGCCCGTTTTCATGTGCTGAATGCCATAGCATTCAGCACATAAAAACGGGCTTCAGTGGTGAAAGGGTTAAGCTGACTAGGTGCTATTCTGACTCCAAAAGATTAAAGATGAACGCCATGACCCGGATATTCTTCCGAACTTTCTGAAAAATTTATGCAGGCTAGGAATTAATACTACTCTACAGTATTTTGAATATCGAGTATATATCAGATAAGCGGCTTTGAAGTTTTCAGGGTGACAAGGTCCTAATTTGACGAAAAAAGATTAAAGATGGCCGCCATGACCCCGATATTTTCCCAAACTTTTTGAAAAATTGACGCAGTCTAGGAAATAATATTACTATGCAGTACGTTGAATATTGAGTATATCGGATAAATGGCTTTAAAGTTATCAGGGTGACAAGGTCCTAAATTGAAGAAAAAAGATTAAAGATGGCCGCCATGACCCAGATATTCTTCCGAACTTTCTGAAAAATTGATGCAGGCTAGGAATTAATACTACTATGCAGTATTTTGAATATTGAGTATATAGGATTAGCGGCTTTGAAGTTATCGGTGTGACAAGGTCCTAATTTGACGAGAAAAGATTAAAGATGGCCGCCATGACCCGGACATTTTTCCAAATTTTCTGAAAAATTGATGCAGGCTAGGAATTAATACTACTATGCAGATGTCACCAATTTACAGAGTACTTAGTTTGGATACTGTACACGTTAGAAACCCCGACATTTGTATAAATTGAACAATATGATAAATACCAAGCCACATCATGAACTACAACTACTTAATGTTTGATTAGAACAAGAGCACACTCGACAATAGCCCGGAGCCATTATTGAACATTAAGTTATTATTGCGGCCACAGGGTCAAATTATTGACGTAAAATGCAAAAAATCGCAATAAATCGGTCATTTTGATTTCTTTTTCAGCCATTACTGAAATTTTCCAAAAACTGGTAATTAGTAACACGCATAAGAAATTTGGGAAGGATACACGAAAAACTTTTCATGTTATCGCGCCCACAAGGTCAAATTATTGACGTAAAATCGCAATAAATCAGCCATTTTGATTTTTTTCAGCCATTATTGAACATGTCCGATAACTGCTTATTAGTAGCATGCATAACAGATTTGAAGAGGATATATGAAAAACTTTTCAAGTTACCGCTCCCACAAGGGAATCGCAATAAATCGGCCATTTTGCATTTTGTTCAGCCATTATTGAACTTGTCCGAGAACTAGGCATTAGTAACATGCACAACAAATTTGGGAAGGATACATGAAAAACTTCTTAAGTTATCGCGCCGACAAGTAAATGTTAACGCCGCCGCTGACGCCGACGACGTCGAACTTCTTTTGCAATAGCCCACCTTTTTTAATTAAAATTAAAAGGCGGATAAAAAGGTAAAGAGCGCCGCCGCAGAATTCTAAAGAGAATCTTAGAAACGAGTCAATCCATCCATTGTATACTTAATACTACAGTAAATTATACCTGCACACTAATATCACCATGACAGCACAGTGTTTTTTTCGTTAACATTGAGTGAGAACGAATACCTTTGAAGACTGCGGGATGACTAGAATAGACTTTGGAGACTTGGCAAAATACGTTATTTTTATGAATGTTGGTACACATGTTATAATGTAGCGTATTGTAGCCATGGATTTACAGATCAATAATGAGAAACGGTTACCATCATTAGAGATATATAAACTGTATATACTGCCATGGTGCAAAAGACAGAAAAACAGTCTTGCGTTAACCAGAAAGCGCCACAATATAATAAATCTACAGATGTTGTTGACTTTCAGCACTGCAAGTTGTGTTTGCTGCCGCACCCCACAACTTGCAGCGAGTGGAAGTTGCTTTAATTTGTGGCGATCATGATCCAAAAATCGCCGAATTGTACATAATCAGATAATAATGATAATTCTAGTTGAAATAATGTTAAAAATGATGCAAAACACCCCTAAACGCGATTGCCGATTTCATTTTTCTACTGTATCCTCACATCCTCAAATCAAGGCCAGAAAGTCATAAATCCTGATTGCAATACATGTAGTGAATACACCGTGTGCACTGAATAATTGAATTTAGTGTACAAGAGGTTAACGATTAGCTGAAGTACAAACACATTACACTGACCCAATATTGGTTTGACCTTGAGGTCTAATATGAAATCACCACTGGGTTTAAATGTTGCGTACTGTTTTCTGACTACAGTACCCAGGTAGGTCAATAGTTAGCCTTTGACGAGCCCACATGGTAAAGGTGTGGGCCGTGACGAGCCCACATGGTAAAGGTGTGGGCCGCGGATTGTTGTATTCGTTTCAACCGAAAAAATAAACGTTTTTAAATATGGAGGTCACCGAGAGCGGTCTCGCTCCCAAGTTACGGAAAATGCCAATAACTTTTTAATCAGTTAATCATGTTAATGCACTGTGCGGAAAATTAGCTGAGCATGCGATCTCGTTGAGCTAAAATGTTACTGATTAATTAAACATATTTTCGACCTGATTAATCGAGGCTAAGTCTTTGCCCGTCCAAAGAAATGTCCCACAATTTTGTACGGCGCAATCTGAGGTAACCTTCAGTTTCAAATTCTGTTTTAGCCACGCTAGGGTTAGTCGATAGTGACTTGGCGCTGGGCCGGTTGCTTCAAACAAACAGTCTGTAGGGTCGGCGATCCTCATAAGATTTGTTGTACACTGGGGTTCCATCCCTGGCATTGTTTACTCACCTGTCGGGAGCGGCCAATCAAGGATTTACTGGCGGCAATACAATCCCTATAGTGTGGGAGAGCGGGATCGCCTCACTTAGAGCGCTCCCAGAAGAGTGGTTAGTGACGGCGCAGGAGAGCCCAGCCAACCACAACCCAGGCAGACGGGCAAATCCCGGCGCAAACCCTTACAACACGCAAATACTTTAGTATAAGCCGATGTCTCAGTAAGCTTTTCCACATCATTTTAACCCTTTAAGCCCTCACGATGCATTAAAGCATCATTTTACATCCCTGAAAACACACCTAATTCCCCTACAACTAGGGGTTTTAGCATGACAATTTCCATGATACTGGTTTAGCAATACATGGCAATTTTCTTCAATTTGTCACCCAAATCAAATCATCTTCATCCACTACAAGTCGAGAATTGCGACAGCAATTCTCGGCTTGTAGTGGATGAAGATGACAATAGTAAATTCAGGCTTGAAAGGATTTTGAAGAATGTATGTTATGGTATCATGGGTATAGGGGCAGTATACCTGACTTTAGACATGTATCAGAATCTGACGTTTATGGTCGTCAGACTTTGACGTCTAAAGTCAGTCCCCGCACTCAGAGAGTCAGCTGTTTCACCGCTGCCGTTTTTAATCCGTTTTATTAGCCATCAAAATCAGAGCTAGCCTGAATATTGTGAATGAAATGACTGTTTAAACATTTGAAGATATTAAAATGTTTTTGCTCCAATTAAACAGATATAATTAATAAGTAATTTTCAACCACTCAAGTTGTGGGTCGCGCGGCGGTAAATTTAAATTGATTAGCGAAATGTATATTAATACATGAATGAGATTGAGATATAATGTAAGTGACAACTTGAAGCAGAAAAATGCTGATCAATTATTTCCAAACAAATGTTCCCTGTTTAGTTGCTGGGGGACGGTGTGTGCCGGTGCTAAAAACTAACAGAAGGGGATAATTAGTTTGCGATGATGGCAAGACAAAATAGCAAATTTGTCACTGCGGCTAATGAACATCAGGTGTCTCTGGCTATGCATGGAAATGCCGTGCAAATGTTACCCTGGCAGTGACAAACGCTGGAACAACGCCGGACAAATGCTGGGCCAGCTTTTGCGGCACTGGCCCAGCATTAAGCCAGTGTTGTTCCCTGGTGCCTGATGGCCGATTGTTTTCTCATCTATTCTCTAATAAATACGGATCTCGGGAGACGTGTATTATTTCCAAGACATGCTGCTTTTAGCTTCACAAATCCCTACAAGTTCAGCTGCTCGGGAAACCTGCGAAATTCATACCCGTTTTCTATAATTAGGTTCGGGGGGAGATTGTATCTGGACACGTGTGCGTTAATTTGTCAATAGCTCACCCAGATAAAATACAGCATTCTAGACCCGTGAGGGCAAAGTGTACAAAATAAATAATAATTAGTTACAGCGTGTAAAATATTTTTGAAAAATATCCAAAAGCATGACTGAATTTATCCTGATACTAAATACGTTCTAGCAATAGTTTCTGAAGGCATGGTATTCAGTGGAACATTTAAGGAAGTACTAGTTTTCTTGATTTGATACATGCTTCACAACGGTTTTGACACAACTAATTAACTTAACCATGTTAACCATGTTAAAACTGTTTTCTCATTTTTAAATCGTGTTTATTTTTCTCCCACTCAAAGTTGTGTCTCGCTACCTCGACCCACAAATTCATGTGGGTGAAAAATATGCATATAATTTATTTGTTTAATTTGACGCCAAGTATCCGTAGATCTTGATGTTTAACCCTTTCACTACTGAAGCCCGTTTTTATGTGGTGAATGCCACATGAAAACGGGCTTCAGTGGTGAAAGGGTTAAACACCCAATTCACCCCCAATGACAGCGATTTAACAAATAAACCAGATTAAAAACGATCATAGTCGTGCTTCGTGGTGACAGGCCGGCTGAGATCCGTCACCTTTCAGGCCGGATACTGAGACAGAGAGAGGGGCCTAATCCTGTGTGGAACTAGACGAAGCATTTTAACCCTTGTGTACACAGCTCACTTTGTAGTATACCCATGTGATGCTAAAGCCAACATTTTCAAGCAAGTTTCAATCCCAGAAAAATACAACTGAAATTGATACAACAATTTGTAAAAAAGAATCAATTTTGAAAATGTTCAGTTTTCCTACATACAAATTTTTCGTGAAATGAAAAACAGTTCAGACAAGATTTAGAAGCGCAAAAGTCTTTACTGGAATGTCCTGATCTTCAGGCAGTAAATTCGAGCAGTAAATTCGAGTGAAGACGCCTTGAGCACTTGAGCGTCACCTGGTATCACTCACCTGTGTCATACGTGGACTGTTTGTTCTGAGCCTGATTGTACACAGTTAATAACATGAGCATCACACACACGCCTCCTAATCCAGCAAACCGACATTTCTCCAGTTTATCACGCGTTCTCTCCAATCCCAGAACTCTAAGCCAGCAAGGCTTACGTCGCCGAAACACCATTCTGAAAACAAAAAGATAAACTTTCTCATTAGCTGTGTACAGGTCTGTGGATTCATTTGGTTAAAATAGGACATGATATCTAGCGATTTAAACAGAAATTACCACCGATGCACTGGTTTCAACCTTACCCTTGTCATGCTGTATTGTTGTTTACTCATGGGTAACTTCACGTAAAAAATTGGAGAGATCCAATAATTATTTTTCAAGTTATCGCGTTAACAAGAATTTTGTTAAATCTTTGACCTTGACCTTTCACCTTCGACCTATGACCTTGACCTTGGGTAAAAAAAAGTGCCGGGAGGGGTTGAATGTTTGTATGAATTATGAATTTAATCTGTTGCACCATGTTGGTGTAGTAGCCAAAAGAGTGCGTGCGGCGGCGGCGGAGACGGCGCACGAAGGGGACGACAATACCCCAGGGGTAAAAACCCTTTAGTCTCCATGGCTCTAACAAAAATAATTCAGCGTTGTAAGGGTTAATAAGTCTCTCTGGCAGATGGTCTGGCTCCCCTAGAAATCAGGGCCGTGTTTTTGTCTTATCCTGCCACACAAGGTCAAGGTGAGGTGCGGGCTGATGGATGAGGGTGTGACGTCATCACTGATATAACCGAGCCACGCACGCAAACAGCACACGTTTACTCAGTGTCGTTTCATTGTTGGACCAGCGTGTCAGACGTTGGGCCAACATTAAAACAACATTGGGCAGACGTGTGGTGTTTACTGGAATGCACACAGGGATCTGTACAGAAAAAACGTGCAGCAGAGAAACCTGAGATAGAGTGTGCAAAATATGAGTCATGGCCGAATTCTAAAAAAAAAATCCTCTTATTAACCCTTGTCCTGCTGTGCCCGTATATGCGGTTTTAAGCATATTTAATTAAGGCAAATAATATGTCACCAAAACGGATAAGATAAGTTTGTGTCAGATGCCCAGTTAGTAAAATAACTCAATTTAGAAAATGTACCTTCAAGAAAATCAATATATTTTTCGTCATTTGGAGCTTCAAATGACGAAAAATACAATTGAAACAATTCGACAGGACAAGGGTTAACAATTACCATGCTTACACCGCTTGAATATATTTTTATAAACTATGGAAATTAAAGGGTAATTTCAATTTGAAATCATCATAAATGTTAGCTCTTTCCGCTTTATTTGAAAACCTATTGTATGTTTCGCGGACGCGATCCAAAACTTCCAAGTGTGTGAATATAATATTATTATAATGTAGATTTGGCAAAAATGTAAGCCAATCCTTTTCAAAAATCGACTCAGCTTATCTTGTAAAAAAACTTACGTAAATGAAATTTATATACTAATTACAAAAAATGATCTAATTTTTCATACTAAATAAATATAAATATATTAGCATAATGACAAGTTCAAAATCGATTAATAACATTATTATAATAGTATACTATTAATATATAATGTATGTTATATATTAATAATATACAATGCTATACTTGTTGTATTATTGTCGTGCAACATGGTCAATTAACGATACCATGTAGCCAGAATTACGCATATTTGAATCAAGAAAGAATCACTGAAATTAAGTCTGATCAATATTTCGCAAGTGTTAGTGGAACACTGTAGAATATATATGTCTACGACTATCTTATTCTATGCTATAAATAGGTGTAGTAATGATGCCTACGTGCAGCTATTTTGTCAACAATAGAGCCAATCACCACAAACATGATTAATTACTACTTTAAGCTGCCAAATCAGCTGGCGATTCCCAAGGACACCAACACACAACTACAATGCTAAACGTACTCATTATAAGAGATAAATATAATGTCAAGTTGTGGCCTTGTCCGGGTCACTCGTCCTGCGCCTTGACCTAGTTATTGTCCATGTCACTCTGCCTGTGCCTTGACCTAGTTGTTTAAAGTTGTGATCGTTTTTTTCATTGGCGGTCTGCATGTCAAATTGTACTATCGGTCAGATCGGGGGATACGACCCTTTACCGACACATGACTATTTCTGCGGTAATTATTATTTTACGAGCATCAATATTAATAGTAGCAAAATCAATAAATAACGAATATTGGAATACAATATTTATATTACTTGGTATTTTTTTAAGTAGCCAATAGACGCCACACTTTCCGAGGCCAATGAGTCAATATGTGTGAGTACTTAGGTGCTCACTTTCTAAAACCCAAGTACAACGATGAAAATTATTTCAATTTGAAATCATCATAAATGTCTTAGTTAGCTCTTTCCGCTTCATTTGAATACCTATGTTATCACTTATGGGTCTACTGCCGTTAGATATATTTTAATTCTTTCAGTGCGAGGACTGTCTTTAGACGTCAAATTCTGACGTATAAAGACGGTTCCCGCGCTGAAAGGGTTATTAATCTTCGTCATTTTGACGGCCTAATAAAGTAGGTGGATCGTCACAATTCGCTGAACACAGGCTGCAGGCCATAATAGACTACTCAACATGGTCAACGTTGTAAGGAGCGAGAGTCCATCGGAGGTAGATATTATAAATCGGCGAAGAAAAACGACTGACCTGCTTCAACATGTTCAAGCTAAAAATTGCGTCAGCAATTATTGTGTTATTCTAGTTAAAAACAGACGAGAAACATTCATCGGCAGGACAGGGGTTAGAGGACAAGACCAAAAAGATTTCAAATCAGACTGCAAATAGATTTATCAGTATATATGCCAAGTTCACCGTCCAGACTCATCATGTTGATTGGACAACATTCTGCTTGTGGTCAGTGTCTGTGATCCAGGTCATCCACCAAGCCAAGAAACGACAGTCCACGATTTGGATTGTGCGCAATATATGTAGCTGAAACCTTCAGTTTTAACCCTCTCAGTACGGGGACCGTCTTTACACGTCAGAATCTGACGTCTACAAACGTCAGATTCTGACGTCTAAAGACGGTCGTCGCATTGAAAGTATTACAAAAATTATAATGGTCGTAGACTCATAACATAGGTATTCAAACTAAGACATTTATGATGGTTTCTAATTGAAAAAAACCTTTTAGTCCCCGTGGTTTAAACAAAAATATCTCAGGGTGGTAAGGGTTAAGCTCTGTTTCCATGGTTTCAGTCACGTTGCCCAGTTAGTGCATGATTATCTGTCCAAGCCCCAGCGAGGTTGAAACAGAGCTTAAAACTGAAGACTCAAGCCGCAGATTGCGCCCAAGCAAAAACATGAGACTCTTTTTTCGACTATCGTTTGTAAGACTGGACCTCGCTTAATCTGGTCAACAATAGTTTGTTTAGAATCAGTAGCATTTCAGCTACATGATCGCATCCTCAGCTCATCTGTCGCAAGTTATCGGCATTTTTCGGACTCAATCACTGCCATGTTGAAAAAGGATCATCTCTGGGGTGAAACCACCATAACAATCCACGACCCACGGGTTTACAGTGTGGATTCGTCCACGGTTATCTGCCCGAGGCGAGATATAATATATAATATTCTATCATGTGGCTGACTATCGTGACTTGGCAGTATTTACGCACTCCTATACAATGATGCTAATTTCCTGATCCACACAGAATATATGAGACGTATACACGCAGGGTTAACCCGCTAACCGTTATAACGTGAACATATTGTATTGGTAACCATAGAGACCAAAGGTTATTTTCAATTTGAAATCATCATAAATGTCATCATTTAGCTATTGCCGTCTCATTAGAATACCTATGTTATGGGTCTACGTCCATTATAATTTGTTTATTACTTCCAGTGCGGGGGTCGTCTCTATACGTCAGAATCTGACATCTACAGACGTCAGCTTTTGATGTACACATGTATTAAGACTGGCCCCGCGCTGAAAGAGTTAAATGCTACGCACGACTAAAAGGATTTTTAAACTGTTTATCATGTTTATTGGAATGTTAAATCAGTTGAATTGAGAATGAAATGACTTTTTTAAAATTTGCAAATGTTTGATCCCAAATTAACCAAAACACCACGGCAGTTCTCTGTGCAAGACGGTAAATAATAACCCTTTAACAAAACACCACGGCAGTTATCTGTGTGAGACGGTAAATAATAACCCTTTAACCGCTGAGGACGACTGTAATCGTCCCGTTTTATTAGCAGGTTGACATGGTTAAATCACTGTCTTTGATGATGAAAAGAGAGTTGAAACATCAATAGTTGGTATAAAATTTAACAGATATCGGTAATTTTCATCCACTTGAAGTTGTGGGTCGCGGTAGCGAGACACAACTTCTATAGTGGGTGAAAATTTAAATATGATAACTTGGCAGGCAGAGGGTTAACTTCACAATTCCGCGTCCCAATGGACCCAGATCCGGGAGAGCATTGACGCGCTACCAAATCAATATCTCTAAAACGCAGCGCGCGACGATCAACTGTCAGATCAATTACTGACACATCTTATATGCTCAGGTCACGAGAAAAAACGGTCCCTATAGGCAGCAAACACAAGATGTTAACCCAATGCTGGGGGAATGTTGGGTCACGGTCTGCATTATTGACCCACCATTCTACCACCATTGGGTTGACGCCTGGTTTTTGCCGGATAAGAGGTGCTAATTGCATAATAATGTTACTTGAGACTCACCACGTGGGTGATGGAGAAGTGGATTTAGTTCTAGGATTATCTCTGACACCTTGGTCTACAGGGATCGCTATTCTTGCCACTCTGGTCTCCAGAGCTAGTATAGTTAGATATGCATACATGATCATAAATAAGGATACCTGTTGGGAAATGTGCCAAACGTACAGCTGTGCCAGCGTAAAACAGCAAACATACTGACCCTTACGACGCTGACGCATTTTGTATAAACTATGGAGACGAGAGGTTTTTTTTCAATTTGAAATCTTCATAAATGTCTCCGCTTCATTTGAATACCAATATGTTAAGGGTCTACGCCCAATAGAAATATGTTAATTCTTTCAGTGCGTGGACCGTCCTTATACGTCATAATCTGACGTCTACAGACGTCAGAATCTGACGTCTAAAGACGATCCCCACGCTGAAAGGTTTAATAACATGATCAGCCTCACCTCCAGATTATATAACCCTTTCAGCGCGGGAATCGACTTTAGACGTCAGAATGTCCACGTGAGATTCTAACGTCTATAAAGGTTGATCACATCGCCGAAAGCGTAAAATAGTTCTAATGGCCGTAGACCCATAACATAGGCATTCAAATGAAGCGGGAAGAGCTAAGACATTTATTTTGATTTCAAATTGAAAAAAATCTTTGGTCTCCATGATTTAAAAATAAACACATTTCAGCGTTGTACATAAGGATTACAGGTACGTATCCCCCAATTAGTCCTCGATGCTGATATATACATCTTGATAATACTATGAACAGTATATTTCATACCAAAGGGTTATTTGCTTCAGAAACCGCACACGACAAAAAATATGTGTTAGGCACTTCATTATGTTCATATGAATATCTATTTCATGAGTCTACGGTCATTATTGATTATACTGCAGATTTGGTCATTTTCGCGTATTTAATTTTTTGCGAATTTCTGATTTTGGGACTTTTCACGAAGATTTCACGAATTTTCATTTTTCTTTAGTAGCGCTATCATAATCATAATTTTTGCGAGATTCTTGAATTCGCGAATATTACCAGATCTACAGTATTTTAACCTTTCAGATGGATAACGTATATGGAGTAAATCTGAAAGCAAAATTGTCTAGTTTTCTTCCAGGATTGAGTGAGTGAATATGCTTAATGTCGCTTCGTCATTGTGGACATATCGCGAGAAGAGAAGTAGTACTATAGTAAATTATGGCTTCACGTTCCCTTTCGGCACAAATTGTCATTTAGGTGACATAAATAAAAAACGTAGTTGATGAGATAGATGAGGTATAGATGATGATAATTATGAGGGTGGGGGTCATAGCGCGAGAAGAGAAAACCTGAAATCAACAATACAATTAGAAATCACCTACTCTCTTGGAAAGAGACATCCGGCTGGGATTTGAATTTGTAAACCATCAGGTTACGAGTTCACACTCTTCCTGATTGAGCTACGGTGAACAGGTTCACTTCAAAGAATTAGTCGAAATATAATAATATACGTCAGTCTTTTAGGCCAATAAGCCAGGCGCGCTAATCAGTTGTATGTTTAGCACGTGTGCATGTACAGGGCAGGTAACCATGTGAACATGGCGTTTCGGCAGAGACGTTCACATGTTTCACCCAACAGTAAGTCAGGGAAGTTAGAAAAAACCTAAAACAAATTCCTTACCAAAATATGTTTGTATGAGTGGGTGAACGTTTCTGGTTTGCCGGGATATACGTCGACCTGCGGACGGCCGCCATTGAGAACCTATAGTTGTACATGTATACTCCAAATCCAGGGTTGCTACCGACCACCTCCCCCCTCCTTCCCCCATGCAACAAAAGAGATGCGTTGGTCCAACGCTAGTTGAATGCTGGTACAGCTCTGGCCCAGCAATCAACCAGCATTGGATGTCTGCTGTTTACATGGTCACCCCTGACAACGAGGCCGTGACGTCAGCAGTGCCTCTGGTATTCCCTCAGTGAGATTCTGTGAACAGAACAGCCCGTTCTCTGTAAAGCTCACCAACAAATCAACACCCAGGTTGGTAGAGAATCTCAGTGACGACTCCCGATAATGGCTCAATTTTGGGCAAACGTCGAAGACTTCGGGCCAGCATCGAGGCAGTACGTTTGCTTTACGTGTTTGGTACGGTGTGAATTATCAGTCGCGGAACCCGCTTTGAACATGGATCCAATAAATATTCTGGGTTTCTCTGGACTCTGGTAATCGGAATGCTATGTTGTTTACTAAGCGGAGCACTGACACATGGTAGAATGTCATAATTATACGTCCAAACACCGCGGCCTGCCACCCCAGCCAATGTTGTTTTAAGATTGTGCCAGTGTCGGAGACGATGGGCTAAAATTAAAACAACGTTGGCTCAACGTCTCGCGTTTGCTGGAAATTGTGCTCAGCTGGAACTTGGCGGGACTCCATATGGACATGATTGTGTGGAAAACAGTCAACATTATCATCTCACTGCTGGTAAATTCACATTTTCGAAACTTCTGCACAGCGATTTAACCCTTTAAACCCTCACGATGCTTACTAGTAAAGCTCATCATCTTGCATCCCCGAAAAAATACTTAATTTCCTACAAGTGGGAACTATGCCCTACTGTTGCTGCCGTTTGTTTGCTGGAGAGAGAAGTGCCAGGAGTGACGCCGATAAAAGACAAGGAAATGACCATTATTGTATAGGAGTGCGTAAATACTGCCAAGTCACGATAGTCAGCCACCTCATATAACATTATATAATATATCTCGCCTCCATGGTTTATACAATATTTCAGTGTTAGCTGGTTATAGGGTTAAGGCAATGATAGACCTGTGCTTTTCCACGGGATAAAAAGTAACGTTGCCATTGTTACGCTGCACGAGAGGAATTAAATAATGTAGAACACATAGAGTACATGTATACGATCATCTTCCCGTTTCATTTGACATACTTGATCCTATATATATCTTGGATTTACGGCGATTATAATTATTTTTACTCTTAAAGTGCGGGGGTCGACTTTCAAAGTCAGAATGTGACGTCTATAGTCGATCCCCGCGCTATAAGTCCGTTATATGGTTTATAAAGTGTTATTAAAGCCATGTAGGATTCTATGTCTGACACATGAGTCGCATCACGTAGACAGTGATGGTGATAGGAAGCCAGTATCATGAGTATTGACCTCAGTGGACACATAAATCAACATGATCAGTATACATCCACGGCCATCTGACGTATAATCACACTAAAACACTATCATTTATTATCCTATAGCGAAATTTGCAATAAATCAGGGTTTCTTAAGCAAATCAGTCGTGTGAATGAACGTGCAGCGGGCCCTGCCTGAGATTAAAGTCGTACACTGGTTCTCACCTCAACTCCACGAGGCCGCCATTAACATGATCGCCTAATCACATTGGGAAGGGAGAAACAATATATATACATTTTCGAACCCGGGACACATGCCTGACAGTGACTGGTGAGGCAGTCAGGCGCTCTACCATGGCGCCACCTCCCCTTCTCCAATCAGTCAAAAATTTGCGTTAACCCTTTCAGAAAATAAATATAAATATTTATATAATGGCCGTAGACAATGACAATTTATATACATAAAGCACATACATGTATATACCGGTATAGAATGATCCCCTGGCCCTGTCAACTGTTAACCCTAGTCCTGCTAGAGCCGGACATGTTTTTTGTAGAAGCTCAGATGACTCTTAGAGCACTCAGCTGTTCAATTGAAATTTTCCGTCACTTGAAGTTGTGTTCCGCTAACGCGATCCACGACTCCAAGTGGGTGAAAATTACTTGGATTTCTAAAAAAATGTCACACGTTCGGATATCATCTTCACCGATTTAAAGACAATTTCCAGTTTGATCAAAATCACATAAACACTAATATGCCCATGTGCTGCCAAGACCGTATAATTATATACGTTCACCATGTTTGCAACGCTTAAGTTTTTTTGTTAAACCATGGAGACCAAAGGGATTTTAATTTGAAATCATCATAAATGTCTTAGCTCTTCCTGCTTTCTGCGGTACCTATATGTTATGGGTAAATTTCTGTAAATTTCAGTAAATTTCTGACTAAATAAAATACCCCAAAAATTTGCAACATATATTCTGGAAGATGCTCGTCAGTTCATCAAGTTATTTAATTTGGGAGATGTCTATTTTTCATAAATAGTTTTATTTTTCATTCATTTGAAGCTGGAAATTGCGTTAGAAATTCAAGCTTCAAAATATCTGGCACCTGAAACATAGATTCTGTACAGGATGTTCTAGAACCTCGTCGTTATGACAATCTATTTGCTATATTTATTTTAAAAAAGACGCATTGATAATAATTATACCAAACAATTTTTAAATATAACGTGATCAATGTTTGTTCCACTCAACATAATAATAAATTGCGCATTCTAAAAATGAGCAGCTTGAGATAGCGGCGTTTATTAGAGTGGTCTATTTTGGGAGCATATTGCCAGTACAGATAACAGAGGAGCTAAATATAGAAAAATGGCGTCCATAAAGGTCACAAAGACCGAGAACAGAGCTGCTTAACCCTCTAGTCCTCAGGGGATCTGCTGAAATATTGAAGTTATGGCAGATTGCGTCCGCGACACAGAACTTCAAGTTGGTATTACTCGTATTGCTTATTTTGAGATCCAACATTCGCAGTTAATGTTTATGTTGATCCGACACAATTTCACTCCCAAGGACGGCTTGGTTTATGTTGGCATATCGTCCTCGACGTCGAACCAATATTAAAACAGTCTGCTTCGTTGAACCAACAGTAAACCAGCATTTGGTGAACGCATTTGGTGAACGTTTATCAGCCTACTCACTTGGTACATCTTACATGTACATCTATATGTTCTAAATAGTTATTTTTGAGTAGGGCCTATAGTATGATAGTAGCAGAGTGGAATGTTGACACCCTGGATATTTACACCTTCTCACATCTATATGCCTACACATGATACATACAACTGATCAACAAATTTTTGTTTAACCATCGGGGTACTGCTTCGAGAAGGGACTGTGAGGCAGATAGAAAACGCACTCTGCTGGGCCGGGCAAACGACATGTGAGGGTTATATTTTTTAAAACGTATCTAGTTACGCGACGTATAGTGCGAAAGAAATTTCGTAGCATTTTACAATTTATTAAAGACAACTACTCTGCCACCAGCTCGAACTATTGCGACGGGATAATAAATCTAGAGGAGGAATACTGTAAACAATCTAAAAATATTTGGCTGAATGATTTTGTGCTATCTAGATACAATATGCCGTAAAGTGCTATTCGCGTTCTAGCCGTTCTCAACCGTCTTTTTATTTGTGCTTCAACCTTGGGAAATGAAGAAATGCGCAGAAAATAATTGCTAAATTGGCATATACAAGTAATTTCTAACCATTTGAAGTTGTTGGTCGCGTTAGTGACGCACACCTTATTAAAATGAGTAAAAATCATTTTAGGGCCTTTTATGTAGCGCTTTGAGGGTTCAATCTTCAAAGTTTGAAGATAAAATGGGCATAGATTATAACACGAAATCGTGCAGCCGAACGGGAAATATTAGGCCTACTCCTATGTAATTCGCAATTAATGTAGGGCCTATATTTATGCCGCCACTCCTGGCAAATGCGTCCCAACGGAAATACAGATACTTCACGGAACACGCCCAACTATATAAATAGCGCTTTATTGCATACGGATTATTAAGCGCAGGTCTTATTTTCATTAGGACCTGGCGTTTACATCCAATCTGCAATAAATGAAGATGTATTACCCAATCTCAGAAAGCTGTTCACAGTCAACCTCCTGCACGGGAATGTTAACCCCTAGGCTAAGGCGCTACAGAATTAAATGTAAAAAATGCCTCGCTACCGCGACACACAACTTCAACTACAATAATTATTATGGCAATATAACAATTTTAAGACACATTTCCCACCAGATTTTCTTATTTGCATGTCAAATAAAAAAGCGCTGAAACAAAAGCTATAGTCGGGATTAGCGCTTTAAGAGTTAACACTTTAAACTTCTATAGGACTGGATCAGTGGTGGCAAGTAAATCATCAGGGCAGAGGCTTAGACCCCTATAGTTTCTCACTTGTTTCTAAACAAAGGTGAAAATTGCTTAAATCAGTGACAATGGGACTAGTTTTGCCATAAAATGTCACATAAGCCTATGTAGTCTATATATTATATCATGATATATAGGGGGGGGGGGGGGCCTATCCAATAAATCACTTGACGTTGTGGATCGCGGCGGCGAGACACAACAATTCAAGTGATTGTAAATAAATTAACAGTTTAAGCAAAAAGTCAGACAATTGTCTAAGATTGAATTATAGCCAAGTTTTTTATTCACAGCTCCATAGGCCTACGTGAGTAAAACTATTTGGATTTGTCAAATAGGGGGTAAATTATTTTTTTAATTTTGTTGATCAACATGATCAAAGACACGTGTTTCTCCTTTATGATGGTGACCTAATATATTAGATCTACTCTAGGACTACACTATCACTCATGGTCTACTCTGGGCTCTAGATCTAGGTCTACTGTAGAATGTCTATAATAATACTATTTATACTAATATCTTCATGACCTAGTCGGCCCTAGTCTAGCCCGGGGTCTAACGTTAGCCCTACGGTATGATAGGCATAATGATAAGAGCTATGTAGGCCTACACAGACTCAGTAGACATGGTAGATCTAGACCATGGGCATGGAAGGCATGGCTTGAGTTGAAATATTGAATTGGGATTATATTTATAATCATAAGTAGACTAGACTCTATAGTCTATATTGTAAATAGACTACATGTAGACAACCCACAACCCCTCGGGCCTCGACCCTCGACCCACAACCCACTTGTCTATACTATAACTATAAGAGATTTCAGGACACCGTGTTCCAGTCTTCCTGGACAACTCACGAGTTACACTTACAGTAGACTATGAGTAGGCCACAACTCGTGAGCCAAACACCGGACAGTGTGACAGGGGCTTTATAGTCTAGTCTAGATCTAGCCCCCTAGATTTTATTTAAATAAAAATAAAGTTATAACACATGTCGGGCATGACATGAACTGGCAGCCTCACAACTTGAGTCTTGACACGTGACATGGTCATGGGTCATGACAAGAAGGCAAAACAAAACTGCTGATTCCTATAGCCTATAGGCCTAGTTTGCACCCAGTTAAAGCCACTAAATGAGTATCCTCGACCTTGAATCCTGTTATTTACAGCTAAAACCAACCTGTCTGTCACTCGCGGACTCGTTGTATACCAGGCAGTACGGATCTCTAGGCCTAATCCCGGCAAATGATTATCACATGTCCCGTTGCATCACAATATTTGCCTCAGAGAGCATGGAGAGTGACTTCCAGTAATTTTTCCAGGAGTGTGCTGGTGTTGCTCTGGTAACACCTGTTTAACTTGTGACGTCATACAATATTGACCATCTGCTTGCCAGGGGAAAACAATATCTATAATGCAAACTATCTATCAAATAATGACCACGGTTTCAGTTTACTGCTTAGGGTCTAGTATACTATTTTATATAGGCCTATCTAATAAGCTAATTACCCAAATATAATTACATTAACCCTAAGCCTTGTCGTGCCGAGGAAGTCAATCATCAAAAAAGGTGAACTATTACACAAAATATATAAAATGTTGTAAGGTTACTAGACTCTATAGCTGAATAGTTTTACTTCAATTTCTTTATTATTCCTTAACAGATAACCATATTATGACGTCATAACTAGACTATATTATCAGCATGTCAAGAATAGGCTACATTTAATGAAATACTGAAAGTGAAATTAAACAGCATTAACCCTTTAACCGGCAAAATATTCAATCTGAATTTTTGAAGTTGAAGTTTTGAAGTTGTGTCTCGCTGACGCGATCCACAACTTCAAGTAGTAGTGGTAGTAAATCATTGCTTTACGTCACTTTTTCGGCACAAATGGTCTTTTAAGTGACATTGTAATACGATAAAAACGTTGTACAGTCATAGTCAATTGATGAGATGAATGATGTAGGCCTACAGATGATGATGTGAGGGTGGGGGTGATATAGTGGGTTATTGAGAGCGTTACAACTTCAAGTGAGTGAAAATTATTCAGATTTGACAAAATGTAGGTCAACTGTTTTCAAATATTGCTGATTGATGTCACATTTTATCTTTAACATGTTTAAAAGGTGGTATTTAATGTGGTAATAAAAAATGAAAACCCGAAGATATGCGGCACCGGCGGTTAAGGGTTAAACATGGTCTTCCTTAAAAAAATTAAACAAAACATTTTTTTCTAATTACGAGGCACGCGTCATTTGTCATTGTGGCAAAAGTAAACCATTTAGCCTACCTGTAATAACGTTAGACAACATTGAACCAACACTGGGTCAATATCTTGTGTTTGCTGGGTAGCCTAGGGGTCTAGGCCTAGTTGGTATAATTTGCCTATACTATGGTTTTTCTTCCTAACCAAACTTGTTTTTCCTTCCAACAAGAAAACATAATTTGTTTTCTCCTTGATGAAAAACAAACACTTTTTTTTCTGAGATGCCACAGACAAATTTTTATTTTTATGACACGACGTTCAATCCCATAAATTAAAAGGCCGGCATTATTTCTTAAGCACATTCCAGTGTGCCGGTATAATACCTACTCAGTAAACGTTCGACAGAGCGGAGCGAGGGATTTTTTGTCTTTCTTTGGCAGTTTCCAGCAGATTTGGAAATATCTTTTGAAAAGGTTTAATAATTATTATGTATGAAACAAATCTTTGTAAACCTTTTTTTTGAAGCTACTCCGTGGGATGACATCAATTTTGGGTTTCTAATTTTATATTGAAGTACATCTATAGTGTATCCCGCAGATCATAATTTCATTTTTTTCCCCATTCTTTCGCAAACCAATTAATGGCGGTACCTTGTGATTTAGGCTTTAATCATGTCATCTAAGCTGGATATTTGTGGTATAAAATATGTTGTATAGGCCTACTACATACAGTTTTGTTTACATGACAAATTAACCCCAATATACGACTGGGAAATACAATTGGTTGTACTTAGTTTAGGTCTTTTTCAGTGCTTTGATATTTTTATGATTTTTTTTGCGTATTTTTAGTTGAGGTCAGTAGGCTATAGGCCTAACTTCATATAAATTAACTTTTCAAAATTGACATGACAACATAATATAGGCCTAATTATAATGTCCCTTTAACGCTCGTTATTCTTGTATAATCGCGGTAGGCCCTGGTGTTAATGCCAAAACGAATAGTCTCAAGAATGAACGTTGATTTTCTATGTAGGCCACAAAAAAATAACTAAGAAAAATTCTTAACATAAAATTAGGCTATAGGCCTATTTATATAGAAGGTTGGTTCTTTGTATAGGGACGGTCATATCAGTTTATGCCTATGGTTGTATTGAGAGTAGGCGTACTTTATAAGAAAGAACATAGGTTCCCTATGTATAAAATACCAAGTAGGCTAGGCCTACTAAAGCATGCTCAACGTTTTGTGCTTACACAGCGCCCAGCAGTAGACCTGAGGAGTTAACTAGGAAGCAGAGAGTCTGAGAGACTGTGCACTGCGGCCTCCATCAGTGGGTTGTTTGTGTAAAGCCAAGGTTTCTAGGACGATGAAGATCCCTGTAGAAATCTATTTATAGATTGCCTGTACAGTGCTTGGTCCGCCGATTCCAGGATCGGCGCCACTACATCAGACACAACCTAGCCAGAATCAGCGGGATTCCGCGGCCGGCGTTTCCCGTCATTCAGAACTGCTGATCAGCGATTAATACATGTTTGGTCTCGGGGCAGTCTTGGTCCGAGACCGGGACAAGCCTATGTCATGATTCTAAATCTCTTAGTTATTGTATTCTTAAAAATAAATTCTGTTTTCAGGGATGTAAAATGATAACGTTATAGGCCCCTACTTGTCATGCTTTAATGCATCGTGCCAATAACATCTGATTGACCCTCTCGACAGATAAAACAAATACAATTTTAGACGTCAGAATCTGACATCGATAGACGTCAGATTCTATAAGTCGATCCCCGCACTGAAAAAATACAAAATCTATGATTCTAGATTAGATTCAAGATTATTTATTGTCATAAATGCATATCAACAAAAACATTGACAAAATCACAATAATCATGTTAATACACTGAAAATCTGGAAATCTAACATATTAAACTAAACAATATTATAGAAAATATGAAATATCTGTATTAACAATATACAGAACAAGATTGATAAACAAAATGACAAAAAGGACAGAATATCGGGTGACATTATATGCCCTCTCATTAATTACAATAATAATATGTCGACCCCTAGGAAGCAAAAGGCTATATTTCCCACTCGTTAAAGTGGGAGACATATCCCCGTGGATCCACAGAAACGACAATACATGTGCAATGTGCATAAAAACGTGCAATGAAATAAATAATAAATTATTAAGTAATTAACAAATTCATTCATGAGCCAGTATCATACCTAGGGAGTTCTACTATTAGGAATATTATGGTATAATAAATATTTTTTAAGTTTATATTTAACATGTTTAAAGGTACATATTGAACAATTGGTATCTAGATTGACAGATATATGCTTCCATATTGATATAGCAGCAGTTCTAATAGACTGTTCAGATAATTTGGTTTTATGCTTACAAGTTACACGTAGATTATGAGAATGTCTAGTTGGATAGTTATGAACATCAGAATTTTTTACAAACATGTCGCTAAATAAAGAAGTAACAATTGCATCCCCATTTTGTACATAAATAAAGACACTTTAAACTCATATATCTTATAAATATTCAGTATATTTAATGCATGGAAGATTGGTTGGGTGTGAGCTAAATATGAGGCTGATTTAATTATTCTAACAGCCCTTTTCTGAACTTTAAATAGAGATTTAATAGATTTATCACTAGCTCCACGTCATACTTCAATGCAATAATTAATGTATGGATAGACAAAGCTATTATAAAAATTTACATAACCAATTATTCTTATTTAACATACTATTATCTTGTGCCGCATTATCAATGCATCGTACATGATACATACGCATACAAGTACAACATTCTAGTCGATGATTATCCGAACGGAAACCTTTATTACATAAAAAACAAATCATTTTAATAAAAAAATTTAAGAATATCACTCTTTAAATGAAACCATTTCAATACGAACTGCTCAATGTATTTGTAAAAAGCCGATACTATATTATGTAATGTGCGTACAGTGTAATATAATTGAAAATGAAAAAATTGAAAAATATGATATATCATTATATATATGATGGCCTTATAGACATAAGTTCTCAAATGCAGAAATAGCTAACTAAGACATTTATGATGATTTCAAATTGAAAGAAAACTTTGCTCGCTATACTAGGTTTGTATAAAATATGTCATCGCTGTAACCACTATAGTAACGGTTGAACACGAAATGCGGCGTGATGAGCGCTCAAAAAGCAGGCCAGCCGTCTACATTTGGACCAGGATAGAAGCTCGAGGCCGGATCCATATAAACTTAGAGCACTCCTCATAATTAAGCTCCCATGTTCCATTCTGTCCCTTATAAGTTGATGTCTCATAATATGTCTGGGACAATGCCCAGAAGCGGTTCCTCAGCAAACACGAAGCCTTGTCAATCAATGCTGTTTTAATGCTGGTGCAGCGTCGTTGCCGATGGCCCAACAATAAATCAACATTGGGGCATCATGTCTTAAAAGCTGGAATTGCTGTCGTAGTCAAAATTTACGAAAAACCTATATATTTATAGAAATAAGCCTATCTTAAATTAAACTCTTAAATTAAATTAAACTGAATTAAATTAAGCTGAACAACTACCGTACATTCTGATCAATTTCAGTGACATTTTATATTGTTATTGAAGACATATAATAGGCCATAGGGGCCTATTTAGAGGTCTGGGGCGACAAGGCCCGGGTTGAGATCCCAGATTTTCTTGGCCAACATTTTAGGATACGGCGAGTAGCCTAAATAATAAACACAGAGACCAGAAAACACCATCTTTGGATGAAAGGAATTAAAAAATGTAAATTTGGTTGGCAATCACTTTCAAAGATTTCTTAGTTTCCTCAGCTCTGATATATACATATGGGGGCTTGACACTCAGAATTGACTAATGTATTGCCACAGCTTGAGGCAGTAACGTTACATTAGTAGGCTATTTTGAGTGTCTTATATCACTATTGTCAGTGCTGACCACCGGTTCCGGCGCTGTCCCAACGTTGAGCCTCCGCAGGTTCAATGTGTCGTGTGTGCCATGATAGACAGCATTCATCACCAGTGATTACTCCGTATTTTTTATCTGGATCAGAACGTAAATATCATGGGAATGTGTATATATATGATCCCGGAGAGAAAACAACAGCAGTGGAGGTGGTTGATCAGGTGGTGTGGGCAGGCAACACGATCCGGTGCCCGTAATCTGATACAGCGATAGAATTGGACTCAGGCTGTGATTCTCATCTGGCAGCGACAAATAGTACGACATAGTACATTTCGTAATAATATTTTTCCAAAAATGTTCTAAGTTATTAAAACTAAAAAAAAACAGTAGAGAAAATGATAATTATAATGAATCAGTTTAATTCCATTTATCACTATTAAATGACGTAAAAATGTCATGTTTTGCATAATATATAGACTCTAATTATTTGAAATAAATTTCAAATAATATTTTTATACAACGTTAGAAAAGGCTTTATAGAAATAGATCGCAAGCAAACTGTGCTAATTATTTTGTACATGTTATTGAAACTTTGATGTTCCCTAAATTATGACTATAGCACCAATAAAATATACAGACCTGCAAACAAAGACCCACAGAAGACATTAAATAAGTTCCCCTGATCTCTGCAAACGGGATGCCTTCACCTTATTATGTTGGTTATTATGACTGTGGCCCACAATCTACGCCGCTGTCACAAAACACAAAAGGTCCACCATTAGGTTGGATTGATGTTGGGCCAGCGTTGTAGACGGTGGTCATATATTTTCAGAAAACACGATACGTTGAATCAATGCTGTTATAATGGTGGGCCAGCCTTGCAGACTGTGGACCAGCATCGTATCAGTATTGTGTGATGTCTCGGATTAGCAAGGACGGCGGCCTTGTTCTCCGGATTACACTGGGTTTGGGTACTCGTGGTACTTGACTTGTCACAAGGCCTCCTGTATCCCGCCATCTGGACTGCCTCAACCCCCCCCCCCCCTCCGCCTCAACCACCCCCCCCCCCTCTCCGAGAAACCAGATCCAGGTCATCATCAGCCTATTGTGACACGTTACACCCCAGTGGTCCATCCTAGTAAACATGGTAAAAACCCTGAGATCTCAGTGGCCCAATACCAGAAAATGAAATGAAATGAATGGGGTCTCAGGCCACCTTTGTGCACATATATATAGGCTAACTGAAGGCGGGCACGCTACCTCTCGGTCACGTATAGGTTCCCCACAATATTTAATTCTTACGAGTGAGCGGGGAAAAATAGCAGAACGACACGGAGTCGACGTCTAGTGTTTGCCAGGATGCATTAGGATTTCCTTTCAAGACTCCGCTCAACTAGGCCTACGCGTTTTTAGTATCCAATCAGCTGCTGACGTTCAGTTGATAAACATTTTTACCAAGTCTGCATTTGGATATAATTTTGTCAAATTAGATAATAACATTTTTTAAGGTGGAAAATACAATTGCAATTACACTCAAAATGAGAAAAAAATATCAAAAGAAATAACTTGGTGGCCAATGAGTTAAATGATGTTTCATACAAGTGAACATATATCATAATCATTGTTATACGCAATACAATTTAATACCACATTGGTATTTTATCATGTTTATACATTGAATGCAATCTGGATAATCACCTTAGGCCATCATTTGATCATATTAGTCACCATTGACATTGAACCTGCTGGCACCGTATATATGAAGTATACGTTCTCAAGCATTGTTCAAGCCACATAAAATACCGCTGAAACTGATAAAGTATGACGTGATAGACGCTCAAACAATGAAATAATTACATTTGGGAGATGTCCATTTCTATCGATAGGTATATTTTTCGTCATTTGAAGCTGGAAATTGCGTTAGCAATTCTAGCTTCAAATTATTGACAAATATTAATAAACACTTCAGCACCACAAGTGTTAAAAGGTAACACGAGAAGAATATCAGGACGTATCTAGAGACTCCCATCACACAATAAGCTGATGATCTAGATCCGAATCTGAACCTGATTGACCCTCTTCCCCCCCGGGACCTTAGATTAACACTTGTGTCGCTGGGACCATATATATAATTATATACATTTTACAGGCATATTTTAAATCAATGAAAATGCCACAGAAATTCATTAAATCCATCCTTCATGCTGAAAGGGTCAACCGTTTCTTTACAAAGTGTCAGTTACATCCTTTTAGCACTAAGAGATACGATGTTTTGCAGATGCTTTGTTAATCAAATAATTCAATTTGAAAGACGAACATTTCTGTAAAATTACAATTATTTTTCGTCCAGCGCGGAGACCGTCTTTAGACGTCAGAATCTGACGTCTAAAGACGGTCACAGGGCGGAAAGGGTTAATCCATTTTATCAGTCAATCAAATATATATTACTGGGAGCGAATTTTTTGTTTAAAAATCAACGGTTACAGCGCTGAAAGGGTTAAACAAAATTGCAACTACGCGTTGTATTTGCTGGGAGATATATTGAGAATAACAAATACATTATGTTGCACCGCTCCATTGCCAAAGGATCGATGTACGTATGTAAACACACACTGCATTATGTGTTTTAAGGAAGAGGTAATTGCGTGTATTTTTTCACCAAACAACGTGATTAGAAGTTTAGCGAAAACATTTTTTTTCAGGGTTAATTGCCTGTAAACATTCAACAAGTGGATCGAGCAAGCCACTTGTTTGTTATCAAAGCATGGCTTAATCTGCTGTGTATATTTTGTAAGTAAAGTATAGGCAGTACAACCCACAAGACCAAAGCGACGCTGAAGATTGGCGTTATAATTGATAGCTTTGACACGCTTTCGACACTTCGTACTACTGAATATGATCCCCATAGACATTCTGTACTTGATTTTTTGAAGCAGATAAGAGTATTTATATTAAGTAAGTCACTCTGATACTGGCAGTTTAAACCAAACAGCAGTAAGTTCTTACTTTTAAAGTGAGCAGTTACTTCTGTTTGCCATAATCCGGCAGTATAGCGCACAAGACTAACAGTAATTGGTTTATGTTGTCCTAATATTAAATTGTAGACAAAGTAACATTACTATTTATCGCATATTAATTTTACAGATAGTCTCCAAATCTAAACTATCGCGGTGGAATACTCTACCCTGATGAAATCGCAAGGCTCTGATATAGAGACCTCCATTTTTAAAATGGAATAGGTCTTTTAAATAGCATAATTTTTCGGTAGGCGGGGCGAGTGTCATTTCTACGCAGTTTGCACTGTTCATAAAATGGCGGACAGTGTGGCCGGGTCTGCCGCGAGGTGAGTTAAGCAGCCTGGTCACGCCGGGTAGGAGTACTCATTATTCTGCCCTCAGTGTATTACTAGTATACGATGGTACAGCACTAACTGCCAAAATTGCCACCCAACCATCATGGTCATGACTCATGTCCATGGGGAAAATATATAACTTTTTAACGATTTGTGGTTTTTTTCATATATAATTTTAGGAATCCCTAAAAAGGTTTTGTTAGAAGGTCGAAGGGGAGGGGGGGGGGGGTACATGAGTGGTCACTATATGTGCTCTAGAGAATTTCAAAATGTACCACACAATATTAATTTTATGGTCGGAAGCGCTGATTTTGAAATTATTTCACGTATGGCTTCCCAATGCCCAGCCAAACACAAGACGATGACCCAAAGTTGTTTTAATGCTGGCCCGCCGTCTGCGACGCTGGCCAAACATTATCACAACGTTGGGTCAACGTCTCGCGTTTGCTGGCAAGGGAATATGAAACCATTATCATGAATTTGAAACCATAATCTCCCCTGCAGACGTTTGGACATCGCACCTCTACAATTACCATGATTACCATACAGGTAAATCAATAGCAATAAAGCTATAATTACTCGAGAAAATGGATTCGAAGACGGCGGCATTAATTCCCTGACACGAGACGTTGGATCAGCTCCGGGGACGCTGGCCCAACATTGAGCCGGAGCCAGGACGATGTCACAGAGACTTCCATCTTCTCGGGATAGCCGTCGCCATGACGACGCCGACATGACGACACTAGGGTGTAAGGTAATGCGGCCTGCTCCTGTGGTTCTGGAGAAGCATCCTATTTCCTCCACGTAAGGTGATCCCCCCCTCACCACACCTGTCACATTTCCCCAGAGAACTGTCAGGAGTCATCATCCCAGTGTCGGTTTAATCTGCACTGAAATGTGTTTGTATTTATAAAACAAGGAAACCAAAGGGTTTTTCCAATTTGAGATCATCATAAATGTCTTAGTTTTTTTCCGCTTCATTTGAATACCTATGTTATGGATCATCTACGACTATAATAAATATTTTACTCTTTCGGTGCGGGGATCAACTTCAGACGTCATAATCTGACGTATAATATATAAGCAGTAACTGCTTACTTTTCAAGTAAGCAGACAGTTACTGCTCTCTGCCTTGGCAGCTGCGCACCTGTGCAAAGACTTCAACTCAGTGAACGTGAAAAAACCCTCACAGACGCAGCTAAATACCTCCGAATACGCCATTCCCAGACAGACAGACAGACAAACAGATTTATTTTTGACCAAGAATGTACAAACATATATAAAAGACATTATAGCAATATATCCATACATATAATTCTGAGTCGAGAAAACCACCTTAAGGCACTGTAGTGCCGCTATCAAGTAGCAACCTCACTATTCAAAATCAAACACAAAACAATAGCTATACAATAGCACCAATGATTTTGATCCTTCACGATAACTAATTTCAAGAAATATGTTAAATAAACAAAATACTGTAATGGTTCGCTGTAAATGCAAAAGACCGTAATTCAGACATTACCAAATGACGCTCATTTGCATTCGTGCAGTTTGCGTGTAATTTATATACACACTGTAGCTAATCAATTAGACTGTGGATGTGTAATAATAGTTTTATTATGAATAGGTATAGCAGTTTTCTATATTACATGATCTTTTGTACTGATTTAGCGCATATTTTTTAAATATATTTGGAAAGACCCTGGAGACTATGAGTATACATTTTTTCTGTAATAAAAATAGGAGGAGTGTTAACTATGTGTGTTATGCTATATCTAATGCATTTCCTTGCAAATTTATGCCGTATTTTAGGCGCTACAAGTTTTTTGTTATTTCGTGTAGGATATGAGTGTATATGGGAGTGCTGTCCGAGAGTCATGTTGGCATGAAAGTATTGAGGAATGTTTTTATGAATAATAATAAAATTATAATAAAATTTCAGTACATTCAGTTTATGTGGATCGTCTATTTTTAAAATCCGTAAGTTTTGGAAAAGGGGATCTGTGTGTGCATTAAATTTGCTCTTGGAAATGACTATAACTGCCCGTTTTTGCAGTTTAGATAGCCTATCAGTATTATAACCCTAAACCAATATACCATAGTTTAAACTCCTAAGAATAAAAGAATTGTACATCAATAGCAACGTTTTGGGCGATACATATTTTTTTAGTTTATTTATAATTCCGATGTATTTGGATATTTTATTTGCAATACTATTTATATGGTCTTGCCAGCTCAAATGTTTATCTATGGTTTTGCCAAGGTAGTTGAAGCTATTTACAAACTCCATAGAAGTTCCGTCAATCTCTAATTTTGGTGTTGTTACTTGTTTTTGAGGCATGTGAAAAATCATCGCTTTTGTCTTTTTAGTGTTAAGGGACAGCTTGTTCCAGACGTTCAACCAATGTTGGGTCAATAATGGACCAGAGACGGTGATCATCATTAACCATAGTGCTCCAAGAACCGTATATACTGTAGATATGGTAAACGGACAATGACAGCGAGAATCATCCGCAAAGTTATTTTTTATTAAATTAAAGGCATTTACAGTAGATGTAGGAACTGAGCACTCATGTTGTGTTTACATAGAGCACCAAGAAAGCAAACACATCGATCTCTGTCAGCAGTGTCTGCCGTGTGTATACACGAGTTACGTCGGGGGCCGGGCCCAGCGCGAGAGAGGCGTCAATAAAATAAATAACCAGCTCCCGGGAAACAAATCATCCTTTTAAGGGTCCAAATTACGGCTTACCGTTGTCAGGGGTGACCGGACAACAGTTTGTTTTCAGGATCAACCCTCTAAGTGCCGCGGCGCGCTATATTACTTCCCAGGATTAACCCTTTAAATGCCACGGCGCGCTTTATTATTTTGTATTAATTTGAAATTTTGAAGGAACAAAAAATAAAAGTTAAAAATTAGGCCTAATTATATAACAATATCTTACTCACATGACCCTTGTCAGTTAACTGATAGGCAATAAATAAGCCATTGAAATTGTCATTCTACATCTTCAAGTGACGAAAAATATACTTCTGTGCATCCACATCATGGAAGCCACGTTTCCTCCAGTAAATAATTCTACAGACATTGATTATATGCGTGATCTGAGATATAATTATTTTATTCATTGTCTCATTTTCTGTGTAATGTGATGCTCTGCAAGATTAGAAATAGTGAGAATGAAAAGATTCAAAACGGTGGCGTCAGTAAAAATAACTAACATACTTTTAGGCCTATAATCGGAAGGATAACCGCGAATACGAGTGAAATTCATTCGCCAATAATTGGAAATATATAAAGGGGGAGATATTGAGAAACAGCTTGTTGTGATCAAGGAAATCTCCTTGAGCAGTGATTCATAGGTTCTCATCAAACTGCCCAAGTGGCCACTTTATATGCATCCTTGGCCGAGTTCAGCGCCGGAGGCTGACCATGCAGCCGACATATGGCGTTAGTCAGGTGCTGATCCAGTGGCGGGCCTACGTCTGGGACGAATAAAACCCTTTGATCTCTATGGTTTATAAAACCCTTTGATCTCCACGGTTTATAAAACCTTTCAGCGCTTTAAGGGTTCAGAACATGTTGATGCTAAGATTTATGTAGTGGCAACGTACCCACGAAGAGTTATTTATATCAACAATTATTTATCTCTAAATACCTTGAAATTACATTGTAAAATTGACGCATTTACGTGTGTCTACAATCTATATTAATCTGTTTATGCAGTTTTAAAATTTCCATGCATTGCTGATTATTGTCGCTCGCGGAGAATTGTTCATTTTACTTAGGTATATACTTCCCCGTGTTTTCAGTTCACACACAACCCAACAACCCAAGACAACACAGCTCACCTTTCATCCAAGGTCGATGTTCTACTTCTAACCCTCTGATCCTTAAAACGCTGATATTTATTGTATAAATCATAGAGACCAAAGGTGTTTTTCAATTTGAAATCAGCATAAATGTATTAATTAGCTCTTTTCAATTCATTTGAATACCTATGTTATCAGGTTATGATTCTAAGGCAAGTATAAACGTTTTAATGCTTTCAGTGAAGGTGCCGAATTTAGACGTCAGAATCTGACGTCTACAGACGTCAGATTCTGACGTCTAAAGAAGGTCCCCGCACTGAAAGGGTTAAATCTACGAGTATCGTAATTACCGCGAGATAACATGATTCAGCTTTATACACAGTGCGTTATTTTTAAGGTATAGTATGAATCAGGCTACAATGCTGGCCCAACATTAAACCAACATTGGCTCAACGTCTCTTGTTTGCTAGGGTTATATGAATTTAGAGACAGATCTGTATAATTTTACCCATGTGAAGTTATGTGTTGTGATATCGAGCAACCTATTTAAAAAGTTCATACAAATTTAAAACGTCATTAATAGTAATTATTAATAAATAATAATAGTAATTATTACATATTTACAATTTAAACACAAATAATAAAATTAGTGATTTTATTTTGTGACTCACATGCCAATGAACAATTACATGAATTATGTGGCGAGCCCTGGTGGCCTACCATGGTTTTAAAGGTCCACATGCAAGCAATACAATAATTAATATAATCCATTATAAATCACACAAGCCACCAACAATCAGCCCAAACCTCACGCACACCAGTAATTATACGTGGTATATAATGAAGCTCAGGTGTACATTACGCGACCATGGTGACCATGGTAATTAATGGCATCAGTGTTACGTCATTAACAGGAGATTACCGGAAACGGTCGTGCATGTCGTAAACCCGTGTGATGCTGTATATACGGTATATACGGCTTAACCCTTCACCCCTGCTTACCCACCAAGTTATTTTATTGGAATTTTCACTCACTTGAAGTTGTGTCCCGCTGACGCGATTCACAACTTCAAGTGAATGAAAATTATTCCGATTTGACAAAATGGAGGTCAACTTACTATTTTAAAAAATGCTGATTTATGTCACCTTTTACTTTTAAAATGCCTAACGTCTGACATTTAAAGTGAAAATAAAACATGAACAAAATATAATTACGTTTTCAACCATTTGAAGTTGTGTCTCGCTCCCACGATGCACAACTTCAAGTAGTAGAAAATTACTCATTTGCTCAATTTGAGATCAAACATTTACAAATATCGATGTTTAAAAAGTCATTTCATTCCTAATAACAGTGGTTTAATCGACAAATAAAACGGATTAACAACGACGTGATTATAGCAGGCAAAGGGTTATAGTAGATTACAAACAGAAAAATACGTCGTTGAAAATGATACAATAATTGTGTATAAGGCTCAGCTCATCGAGTAGGCCTAGCTATAATTATTTTTTTGAGTTATGTCAATTTTGCAAAAAAAAACATATTACCGTCATTTGAAGCTGGAAATTGCGTCACAATTCCAGCTTCAAATGACGGAAATTGGAAATTAACAATTATTTAGCGGTATAAAATTCCCGTCATTTATCAAGCATATTCACCTTTTCAGTGCGGGAACCGACGTCAGAATCTGACGTCTGTGAATGTCATTCTGACGTCTACAGACGGTCCCCGAGCTGAAAGAGTTACTGCTCTTTCCATTTGCACGATAATATGCGTAAGCAATCAATGGTATGCAGATTTATCATTGATCAACAATAACAGGCTATTGACCAGTCATTAATATTATAGGATGAATAATTAGGTTGTTACTAATCGCCCAATCATTTAACAATGTGATTAGTCTCGCTATCTCTAAATTACTAAAAGGTGAACACAGCAAAACTTGCTGGGAATGGCGGTATTATGCAAATTTGACGTAATACTGGCTGTTTAATAACGTGAAAGCGTTCGACGTTTAACATTCGTTCATTCGCGCCGTGTATGACTAAATGATTTCGCTTCTTAATTAATATTTTTATATCAAGGAACAAAACAATCCTATAGGCCGCACGTGATTTGTAGCTATCATTATATATCATTTAAAATTCAAATTGATGATTTATTTGCAAGCAGTCAAGCAAACTTCTACACTTAATTGGATTCGTTTTAAACTGTGAATTAATTAATCGCATTTATACATGGGAAGTCACTTAGATATAAAATAACAACAACAACAACAAGACAATTGTGTATGATATGTAAATCAGTTATCTTGCATGTTTCAATATATTCACAAAAATTCCTTCGATATTCACGGAGACTTGGCCAATGCAACCTCCTACACCCCCCCCCCGCTACTCTCAATAGACGACGCCAATTATTACACATGATAGCGGTCGCTAATAGCCAAGTATCCTTGCCACAAGCGTCTTGACCTGATAGCCCCTGTCTTTATTTGGCCAATTTGCCAGACACCGCCTGAGGCTTAGTATAAAATAAAAGAGATAAACATCTGTGAAGAAAAATCAGTACTTTTTCAAACATTACTGGAAAATTAAGCCAGATTCTACTATCAAAAAAATTAATAAATCGGGTTTTAGGCCACTTTTGTGCACATACCATACAGACAGGCTAAATCGGGCCAGGAGAACCTCCTGTATGTCCTGAGGATGTCGAGATGACACTGCCCTCCAGACACAGGTTTCGAAATACAAACCCTGGAGGTCCACAACTTCAAGTGAGTTAAAATTATAATAAAACCAAATATTTCCAAATTTTGATGTTTAAACGCTCATTTCTTTCTCAATAACAGTGATTTGATTGGCTGATAAAAGGGATTACAAACGACTAGAGTCAGCTCGGCGATGTATAGGGGTGAACGAAATAATCAAAGTGTGAATGTTATATGTTGATATATTCACAGATAAAACTCGTCTGTTGGGATAAAAATGTCGTGTCTGTTTCTTTATAACAACAGCAAAAGGGAACACTTTAATTGTAAAGGAGCAATAGTAGGCTACCCCCCCCCCCAATAAAAAATATGCGCTGATTACAGAGCATGGAGGATACATCACGCGTCTTCGATTGACTGACTAATCTGCTACAAAGCTCGACAAAGCCGTAAAACGTAAACCTGCTAATTCATGAGCCAATGTGAAGAGGCAGGTACTTTACGCCTAAGTGGATGAGGCTAAACTTATAAACCCTTTACAATCTCAGTAGAGACTTTAATAGAGACTTTAACCCTCTACCAGGGAATAATAACAAATATCCAATATCTGCGAACACCCGCAGTGAACGAAAATCGGCTAATTTCATAAAAATAGCGTGACATCCAATACAATTTCAAATGTCCCAATTTCAGATAGATTTCATATTTTCTCTATTTTTTATTTTTTTATATACTTAAGTGCAGCACGGAACACTGCCGAAATTGTTAATTCAACACATGAATATTGAAACAACGCCTCTGAGCACGGTTCTAGAGGATGTAATGGCACGTTAGAAGTTCTATAAAAATTGATGATAATTGATAACCAGGTTAAATATGTCCATTAGATTACCATGATTACCATGGAAATATAGTTATCCAATGGTAACGTAGGTGTATTTTATTATGAAAAGGCAAATGCAGTATCTGCTTACTTGTGAAGTAAGCAGATACTGTCTTTTGTCTTTTCACGGCAGTATTGAAACAACAGTAACTGATCACTTTCTAAGTAAACATTATTACTGCTGTTTGCCTTTAGCCCTCACAGCGCGGGAATCGACTTAGACGTCAGAATCTGACGACTTTAGACGTCAGACTATAATATCTCAAGTCGATCCCCGAACTGCAAGAGTAAAAATCTAATGACTGTAGACCCATAACATAGGTATTCAAATAAAGCGGGAAAAGACATTCATCATGTTTATGAATATTTCAAATTGAAAAAAACCCTTTGGTTATACAAAAAAATGTCAGCACTTTAGAGGTTAAGCCGCAGTATGTACCTGCACACCCAAGGAGTAGCCCGGAGGTGGGGTTTCCACCGACATGAAGACAACTCACCACGTCACAGGACTGAAGTCGAGGCTTAAGGTATCGCGTAACAAAACAATGTGGCAGATCACAGAGCCACGTCAAGGTCAAATCTCTCACATTGCGGACGGCCATGGCTGATAATCTACTGCCTGTCCAGTCCAATCCATACTTGTTGGAAATCCCGATATAAGTCTGGCAAAAAGGGTCCAAAAAAATCTCAATTCTTGTCGGATACGGTAGCTATGATAGGCACTTGAGTTTTGGCGAGCTGTGAGCGCACAGATTTGTGAGTCCCAGCAAACACAAGGCTGTGGCCCAATGTTGGGGCGATTTTGGACCACCGTCTACGGCCAACATTGACCAGGCATTGGGTCAATGTCACGTGTTTTCTGGCACGTGTAGGCCTACAATAATCTAGAAACGTAGGCCCAATTTGTTGTATTCCGTTTTGAGATTACACGGGTCTACAAATCCCTACAATATCTGGAACCCAGCTCAGTAACAATGGCTGGCCGTTCATTTGAAATGCATGTTGCATAATAACAATTTAGGTAGGCATTTTTTTTATTTCGAACGACTTCAAAATTCGAATATACTTTGCATGGTATAGGTTCAGGCACACAGACGAAATAAATACAAAAAGCCACTCAAGGATATTCCTAACCCAGCGAACACAAGACATTCACCCAATGTTGGTTGAATATTGATCTACCGTCTGCGATGCTGGACCCACATTAAACCAACATAGGGTGAATATTTTGAGTTTACCCTGTTTACTGGGAAGTCTAAATGACCTAAATTTTAAGCCAGCGTTTATGAGGTTGGCTAGGCTTGGAGACAACGTTGGTTCAGTGGCTGGCTGTGATTTGGCCTGTCAGTGGCTGACATGACATATTCTGCTCTTGGTAAACAGCTCCTGCAAACTACACGCATTCTCGGTGTTCTGTCTCCGACCACGGGGCGGGGGGGGGGGGGTAGGTACGGGAAACCTGAAGATTGCGTTCTTTGAACTAAGGATCAACCTTAACGAGTTACACGAGAAACTCTTTTCGTTTCGGAAATCGATCTCCTGCCTGTGGCGATCACAACTCCAGATCTCTGTAATATCAAAGTAAATGAGAATGACCCCTATTAGGCGAATAGTATTAGATTTTGAAGGGGAAAAAAATATGCCCAAGCTGAATTTTTCTGGAAACCTTCCAAATACCATTAGAAATAACATACTAAAACTCCCCGTGCTTCCCGCTGGAGCCTTTTCCAATATTCAAGATGGCGTCCAAGATGGCCGCCAAAATGTTATCATAGCTATATAGACGGGTCGATATACCACCTCATCCCCCAAAAATATGACAAAAGGTTTATAACGGTTTTCTATTCTACTTGATATATAATGAATGACAGACAATCAAAATATGACCCCTAAAAATGGATGAAAACTCACAAAATGGCCGCCAGCGGCCGTGAAAATCGGTAAAACCACCCTAAATTGCCTAAAATTTCACAATTAAACAATGATTCTTGTTTTTATTCCATGTTTTTAGGAGTTGGGGAATTCATTGGATACAATAACATTTAGGCAGTGTCAAAAGTCCTAAAATGGCGGTGGGGCTAGGGGGGCGGGGGGGGGGGGGTGGTTGGTGTTAGAGGGGAGGTATGGCAAAATTCAAGATCATGGCCATATCTTTGATGAGGGTTTAACTGCATTTCGTGTAGTACAATTTTGATAGGTAAATGTCATATTTCGAATCCTGTGTCTGGAGGGCAGTGTCATCTCATTCATCTCGCCATCCTCGAGAGGTTCTCCTGACCCAGTTTAGCCTGTATGTGCACAAAGGTGGCCTGAAACTCCATTCATTTAATTTGATTTTTCATAATTATGGGCATAAGGTTATTTAGCTATTTTTGACAGAAGTTACATGTTTTTTTCCGTTGCCCTTTAACGCCATCAGATGCTCTCTAACTCCCGCCAATCGCCCATCAACACATTCCAATCGCCATTTAACTCCTATCCGTCACTCTATAACACTTACTCGACCCCTTTTGTTTCCCCTCCATCACATTTTAGACAATAGCATTTAGCACTGCCTCGTTGTTCGTTAACGCCTCCCCATTGCCCATTTAACTTCTCCCTGTCTCTCTTTATTGATTCTCGATCACCCTTTAATGCCTCTGTGATGCCCTTCGACGCTTTTTTGCTGCCCTTTAGTGCCTTCTCGTTACCTTTTAACGCATCCCGTCACACTTGAAAGCATCTTACTTTCCCTTTTATGCCTCCCCATTGCCTTTCAACGCCTCTTCTGTGCCCCTTAACGCTTTTTCGCCGTCCTTTAACGCCTACCCAGCGCACTTTACCGCTCATTAATGCTTTCCCATTGCCATTTAACGCTTCCTCGTCGCCCTGTACTGCCTTCCATACCACCTTTTAACACACCCAGTCGCACCTTACCGCCTCATTGTCGTCCTTCAACGCCTTTACATTGCCCTTCAATGCCTCTTCATCACCTATTAGCGCCTCTCCATCGCCCCTCTTCCCCTTTACTTGTAATGCCTTGAAATTCCTTGTTCAAAATTACATTTTCACAATGTTAAGTTGATCTTTTCACCTTGAGCATACTTAATCATTAAAAACATAGAAGAATTATATTGTGCAGTCAAAACCACACCTATACGAGCTATTATGGTCTAATTTATTGCATATATGTTTTTCACCCTTCCCGGAAATTGAGAGGTGTGGGTGGTAAACCAGCAGCATAGTATATAAGGTTCTTTTTTATGTCAGGGGAAGGGGGTGGGAAAACATAAACACATGTTTTTTTAGCTTGATTGAAAAACTGAACAAATTGAATGAATTTCACTGTTTTTTATGGTATAATTCCCAGTAAATTATTGCTTTACGTCACGTTTTGGCACTAATGGTCATTTATGTGACACTGTAATGCGATAAGAAACAGTACAGACCATTGATGAGATGAATGATGTAAAGATCATGATGTGAGTTTGGGGTGATATAGGGCACGGTCGGTTGTTGAGATCGTTTTCCTTCACTCGCCCGATAACATAGGGGTTATGGGCATGTCTGGGGGATTTATCCCAGGCATTTCCATACATCCAGAGACTCTGGTCGGATAGTCCCCAGAGTTACAATAGCTGAAGGTAACTATATTGCCGGTTGTTTAAGGCTACCACGGCCAACATCAGTGTCTGCACTGACATTGACACTTAAACAGTAGGTATACACTAATTAGTCATAGCAATTTCCTGCTTCTAGAGTGATTGGCGGCCATCTTGGATTTGACACTTTTCTGGTAGTCAGATTTTGAAAGATTTTTTCCTGCCATTAAATACATCTCATGGTGACAAAACCTCTGGAAAATATCTTTGGTATAATTTTTCGGGGTGTTCAAGTGGATGTTTGCATAAATCGACGACCTAGTATCTCCGCTTGTAATCAATAATATCATGATGTTTATATCAAAATGTTCTTTTTTACAAAAGAATTACAATGAGACAGGCTTTGGGTCACGAAATAGTCACATATATTATTTATTTTCAATTTCTGATATGTTAATAATTGAAATAGTATTTAAAATGTCATACATATCAAAATCTTGCTATTTTGCTTATTAATATACCTTAAATTGCAAATAAATTATAAGCGTGACTATTTAGTGACTCAGAACCTGTTTCAATGGAATCCTTATGGCAATAAATGCACATGTAGACATTTAAATCATCTAGTTATGTTTATTACAAGCAGAGATACAGCGATTTTTGGCGGCCATCTTGGACGCCATCTTGAATAATGGAAAAGGCTCCAGCGGGAATCACGGGGAGTTTTAGTATGTTGTTTCTAATGGTATTTGGAAGGTATCCTGAAAAATTCAGCTTGGGCATATCTTTTTCCCCTTCAGCCTGTTTGCAGGTCTAATACTATTCGCCTATATCATCTGATCATGTCTATAGGCTTGATTAAACTCTCTCCAACATCTCGCAATTGGAGGCATGCAGGTATTCCGTTTGAATAAAAAACATGTCAAAATATATTTGAATTATTATTTTATTATCAATTGGTTATTATCCATTTCTATTATCATGATAAGATTATATAGAAATAATAACAGTTCGATATTATGTTTAGTGAATCCTTTTCTTCAAACATAAATATTATATCCAATATATAGGCCTACGCAACGTAAATATATATGTTAGAAAATTTAGCTTGGAAGTTTTTCAGCTTGTACTTGATACACGATAAGCCTATACAAGTTTTACAGAAAAAAATCAAATACAAGAACCCCACACTGATAGCACACTATAGTACTCTGCAAAGCCAAAAGGCAGTATCTGTTTACTTGCAAAGTCAGCAGATACTGCCTTTTGGCTTTGCACGGCAGCATAGCGCTGCAGGTACGCCACTTTATCCTTCAAAACGCTCAATTAAATAATTTATATTTGTACAAACTTGAAGTTGTGTCTTGCTACCGCGACACACAGCTTCAAGTGGATGGAAATTAATCACATTTGCTTAATGTGGCCAAACATTTGCAAATCTTGGTGTTTAAAGATAGCAACAACAGAGATTTAGTCTGCTAATACATTGGATAAGAAACTAGATTGTCACGCTTATGGCCAATAGGGTTGATTAATTAATCGTTTGAAAGTACAGTTTTTCATCAACCGTGCACTTAGCCCAAATATTGATGTTTAAACACACATTTTGTTCCCAATAGCAGTGAGTTGATCAGCTAACAAAAAAAGTCGAAATCCGACGATAGTGGTGCGTAGCGCTTAAAAGGTTGATATCAATGCGATGATATAATTATATGGTGCTGCCTGAATGGGAGCGACACGTAATCTGCTGATGTAAGGTAAGAATCTGATCAGCAAAATTATTCAGAATTATTCGTCAACGGCAACCTGCCTGTAGGTCTACGCGAGCTCCAAAGTGATAACCGCGCACAACGCTGAAATATTTGTGGATAAACCATAGAGAGCAAAGGGTTTTTTCAATTTAAAATCATCCTAAATGTCTTACTTAGCTCCTTCCGCTTCGTTTGAATACCTATGTTATTTATGGGTCTACGGTCATTATACATTTTTAATGATTTCAGTGCGCGGATGAACGTCCGCGTCTATGGACGTCAGATTCTGACGTCTGAAGTCCATTCCCGCGAAGGGTTAACCCATAAACTGTTACGTCTATAGTTGTTTCCCTCTTTTTAATATTGTCCTTCATAACGGACGACCTGAAGCAGAAAATGAGCAATAAAATGGATAGATCGCCATATGTTTTCATTCATATTGTTCACATGCAAGTAATTTTTCACCCGCTTGAAGCTGTGGATCGCGATAGCATGAAAGAACTTCAAGGAGGGTGAAAAATAAATTAATAACATTAATTATGAACAATAAATTATATAACCATGATAACTAAATGGGCCTCACTATTCCGTTTGGGCGCAATCGGATCTATTATTAGGTTTGTCTACTCTACAAATCGTAGTACAGATAACCTGGCTGACAGACACCTGCATTACAGTATATGCATGTACACGAGGCTACCAGTAATCTGCTTGAGCAGCTGTGTTCACCCGGGAACCCCTTGCTATTATATACGTATAAATATGTTAATCTTGTTGGCAAAGCAGCCAAATATAAGTGTGTTCAATCACCATTGATTAATTGTAATACAAAGCAAATCTAACAATCCCATTGTTTATCAACTTTTTGTATTCTTGTCGGTATGAATAATGTTACTTTTAATGCATAAGTCTGTTCTCTAACGAGGACATTTAATTAGTGGGGCTGTCAAAAAGGAGCAAAAAGGTGTCCAGCCACTAACCAAGTGGAATAGCCCCGACCTGCAATGCTTTCACCTAGCAATTTGATACAATGAAGTATGGGCGAGGGGGGCTTATATAACATTGTTTTGCCGGTTTTCCAGTGACGCCACTGCGTTTCACAGAATTTTATTATACATAGCTCAATTTTTAGCTTATAAATATCACTGTAACCTTGTAGCGTGTACATACACTGAATAAAGTGTTAGTAATCCCCACTGTACATTGATCAATTCCTACACTGTTTCCTTATATATAAATGCGTATGCTGGCCGGACATGTCATGCATACAATGGCATCGAGTTCTAATAAATTCCACGCTTTTTCATGCATGTATTTTGGATATTCGTTTAGCTCATGACTCATACACGGTTTATCGTGGTTTACAAATCTGATCAGCTGGTATTATTGCTCGCTTCTATAATTGCGATAACACATAGTTTATCAGCTTTTCTAAATGACTGCCCGTCTAACCACGGGCGCGAGCTGCAGACATACTATGTATATGTGAGGGATGATCCAAGTGTGATCCGATCAGAGAGAAAATTCCGTTTGGCATGAATGTCCCATGATCAGCTATACACAAGTTTGTGCAAGATGAACTTCATGGGCTTAAACCCTCACGTACCTTTACAATCCTATCACGCATGCTTAACATTTGACAAATGAGGTAACAAAAGACATGATAGACGTAATAGGCATTTTAATAAGAGTTAATCAAATAAACTAAAATAGCGTGATTAAATCCTTCAGAATTAAGACGTGTTTTGTCCTTATGTATTTTAGGTCTCAAATTAAACAAATATCAGTCATTCTCGCCCACTTGAAGTTGTGTCTCGCTACCGCGACCCACAACTTTAAACTGTTAAACAATATCAAAGTGCTTTTAGACTTGGCGCGAGACAAGGCTTGTGCAGGAAAGCAAAAGTAATTTAGCGGACACTCCTTTAATATCAGAAAAATAACCATACTATAGCTTGGTTAGCGAAATGTAATATGGCTAATCTGAATGATGTAGGGCTTAATTGTGTCATGTCCACATCGGAGTATTCAATACACGCGTTGAAGCAACAGCAGTGTCAACTTCCCTTATAAAATGTTTGTGTAGATTGAGACATTTGACCAAGTCACAGCGCAGCAAACGAGATACGTTGACTCAATGTTGGTTTAATTGTGGTACACCGTCTGACGACGGTGTACTACCATTAAACCAACATTGGTTTAATGCCTCGTGTTTACTGGGAGAGGAAAGAATGTGATTGGGACGTCGTCCTGCGGTCATTCAGACACGGATAATGTAAGAAACCTCGAGTGTGTACCAGACGATCGTCGGGCCAGTGACGGGCCAGCGACGGGCCAGCTACGGGCCAGTGACGGGCCTGCGTCGTGCCGGTTTTGTTGGCAGGGTCAACCCTTTCAGAGTATAGGAGACCCGAGCCAAGCCGCGAATCCTTAGACATCAAGAGAAAAGCGTGGACAGCAATAACCAAGGTCAAAAATAGCCAATAAATCAACCCTTTGCACAGACCACGACGCCGCTGTAACAGGCGACATCTTGTGTTCAGGCTGTGACCCCTGACACGCTCAGTAGGAGCGATGATTCATGGTGTAACGAGCGAAAATGATGTGTTGAGGATTCGTAAACCATCGACAATTTTGCTTCTAATTATTTTGTTTTGTTACAAAAATCATGGTAATTTCCATCGCCTATCACCCAGTTTTCGTCGCCTATCACCCAAGCTTCGTCGCATATCACCCAGTTTTCGTCGCCTACCATCCAGTTTTCGTCGCATATCACCCAGTTGTTGTCGCCTACCTACCAGTATTCGTCGCCTATCACCCGGTTTTCGTTGTCTATAACCTAGTTCTCGTCGTCTGTCACCCAGTTTTCGTCGCCTATCACCCAGTTTTCGTCGCTTATCGTTAAGTTTTCGTCGCCGATCATCCAGTTCAAGCGTTGCTTTTTAAATATATATAGCTAAGCTTCTCTAACAAAAAGGCCAATGTTGGTTCGTGGGTGAGATAGCATCGTAAACGATTGACCAACATTAAAACAACATTGTGATAAAGTTTCCTGTTTAGCTGAATGTATCACCCTTTCAACTTAAAATTGTATTCGACATAAAACAAATCATCCCTTAACTATTTAAGTTGCCCGGACCGACCTTAGAATTCAGAATCTGGCGTCTATTATTCACTATTGAATTTGAAATGGTGCGTAACAAAACAAATCAGTACTCATCTATTTTTCTGAATGCTCAATTATGTTTAAAAATGAGGGTTAATACTCAACTGACCTGAAATGCTTATCAGACATGTAGCTCTGAGTAATGACTTCACGTGGGTGGGTGCTTATACAGAAGCAGATGGGGCACTGACGAAATACCCCCATAAAACCTTCTTTCGAATGATGACTCACTGATCACATATTGTAATTTACAATAAACCCTAATGCTCTAGCATATGCAAGTACATGCTCAGTCACTTGACGTTGAGTCTCGCTACCGCGATCCACAACGTCAAGTGAACAAAAATACTCGGATTTGTAAAATTAGGTCACATCGTATATGAGTTTCACAGATTTAAAACAATTGTTACTTCTAGTAACTGCTTACACACGTGCGAATAAAAAAAACAACAAAGTATCACACCAGTCAGTGATTACACTAAATGAAGACACTGGGTGCCACTACACTACAGTCGTTGCATACTTTTTTATTGATCCTATCCATCGATCTGCCAGTGGTTTACACTAAGAGGCAAGCTCCGACAAACAAGAAGTTAAAAAAATGTTGGTTTAATACTAGCCCAGCGTCGTAGACGATGGGCCAGCATTAAACCAACATTGGTTGAGGTTGTTGTGTTTGCTGGGGCAGCCTCACTACACGCGCTGCGGCTTCAGGGTGGGATGGTTTGTCCGGTGCCAGAAAAAAGGCCTTCGTCCGGGGATCAATACATATGGAATAATGCCTGACTGCCTGCAGGGTAACGATTTCAAATGACACCCGTAGAACTGTACGATTCACTTTGTTCTCAGTGAAATGTAAATGTAAAACTCGCGATTTACATAGTTCTCAGTAAAGTACACGATTCACTTTGATCTCAGTGAAATAGATCTGTAAAATACCACAATTCATTTTGTTTTCAGTGAAATGCAGCTGTTAAGTACTCGATTCACTTTGTTCTCATTGGAATGAAACCGTAAAGTACCATGATTCACTTTGTTCCCAGTGAAATGGAACAGCAAAATACACCATTCACTTTGTTTTCAATGAAATGGAAAAGTAAAATACACGATTGCTTATCTTTGGATTCAACTTGTATATATGTGCTGGTCATTCCACCCATTGAAGTTTTTGGTCACGATAACGAAACACAACTTCACTTGCGACAGTAAACGCGAGACGTCCACCCAATGTTGGTTTAATGTTGGTTCAACGTCGCAGACGGTGCACCAACATTAAATCGACATCTGGTGGAAGTCTAGTGTTTAATGGGAAGGGACCCCTAAAACACAAGATTTAAAAAGTTGAAAGCCAATGTTGATTTAAAGTTGGGCCAGCGTCGTAGACGGTGGCCTAACATTAAACCAGCATTGGACCAATGCCTAGTGTTGCTGGGGCTGCTGCAGACCTGGATTGTAGTAGAAGTGCAGATATTAAAGTTTTCAAAAGCAACCGATATTTGACTATTATCCTAATAGAACATGTAGAGTGAGGTCAAGTTTTAGACTTTGACTTCCGAACAACAGCTCTTGTCATGTGTGTCCAATCCGTGGATGGAACAGCGCTCTAGACACGTATGGGCTTCTACCATGAAAACCGAAATGATCGAAACGCTGTGTGACATTGTCAAATTGATCAGATAACTACCCCCATCCATCTTGCATGTAGTAGCCACGTGCCAGCACTTCCATAAAGAACTCTCTTCGATAGCGGCCAGGAAGACTTGGTGCCAATCCAGCATAAACCAACAATGGCCAAATCTAATTCGACATCCTGTTTTTTCTGCCCGATTCCTCTTTGAAAGCAGTCCGGGCGACTGACTGACTGGCCAAATCAGGCCAGAAAAGATAAGAAACTGCACCAACTTGGGATCGGTGTTGGCCGTCAAAGACGTTGGGCCAACACCGAACCCAAGTTGGGGGGTTGCCTTTGGCTGTCCTGTCCATGATTGTAGCGACTGGTGGCGTGTTGTTAATATCACACAGCGGTCAGAATAGATCCATCAACCGCGCCTCTTATGTAACCCTCTCAATGCAAATGTCAAAGTGGAATTCGAAAAGTAGCTGCCTTAGCAAAGGAGCGAATATTACTTTACGTCACTTTCTGAAAATCATGGCAATATCGCGACAGAAGGAAGCCCGAAGCCGGGACTATGTCCTACTCTTTTTTCGAATGACTTCAATGGTTCTTTATTGTGTACTATGAGCAGCACTGTACACTCCAAGCATTTGAACAGTTTGGAGCACTGTATATGCACAACCACGATGACAAATATCCGGCCCGTCCGAGATTAGAACCTGGTGCCTCCAGGTTAGAAGCCCCAGTCGATACGAATGAGCCATCGGGGCCGGCCCCATAGCCACGGAGAAAAAAACACGCTTCCAGCTCAATAAATAGGCGTCACCGAGAAAAAAAAGTGAAATCACATTTTTCTGATTAAGTATACATCGTACAGGGACTATACTAATATGACATTCATCATGTTCATTAGATAATTTCGCTCATCATGCTCATATGTACATATATAGCCTATACCGTCACTGTGGGTATAAAAGGGTGTAACTGCAACTTTTTAATGTGGCGGATACACCTTTTTAAAACCAAGGTGACGACATAGTGATAGGCCAAAAGAGAAAAAGCTGGTGGATTTAGTGACCAGTGTAAAAATATATATTTAGTAATAGCTTATTGTAATCAGGCAATCGGTCCTTTTTATTACTGACAGTGTATCCTATGTTTTTATTGTATTTATGCATTGTATATTTTTTTGTCTGTCATCGCTTAAATCTATTTATCTATCTGTAATCTATCTTTATGCCAGACTAAACAAAACCCACAGCAGACTTTTAGCTGTATATCTGTATACATGGTATGTGTGTGTATGTGTGTATATGTGTATATGTATGTGTGTATGTGTGTATATCTAAAATCTCAATATTTCAATACAATGTGACGCAGAAACATCATGATTTTAAATCATATAGCGACATATTTTACAGTATAATATTCTAATAAAGTATGTAATGATCATTCTTGTAAAAACGAAATGACATTAATGGGATCTCAGGCCACCTGTGTGCACGTTTATAGGCTAAACTGGGACTGAAGAACTTCCTGAGGATGGTGAGATGAATGAGATGACATTGCCCTCCAGACACAGGATACGAGCCCTGGCGGTTTGAGACCGAGCACGTATGTTTAGCATATAAGAAATGTGGGATCATAATTATCAGCTCTTGTTGTCATAAAAAATTCTTAAGATAAAAAATACAACCCTATGCGTGCATTATTAAAGCAAATAATCGTATCTCATTAGCCTGAGCATTTTGCTTGATTTACTACGATTACTATTATACCATGTGTTAAAAACGAGACATTGGTATAGATTTAGAACAAGACGAAAGCGAAATCTTAAAACAAAAATCCTAGCAATCTTTAAAATTAAGAATCTGACATCTGTGGACGTTAGAATCTGATGTCTAACATGTTTAAAGTCGATCCCCAAACTGAAAGAGCAAACTATTTATAAAGGCCAACATTTATGATGACTTCAAAATGAAAAAAAACATTTGGTCTCTTGGTTTTATATAAAAATAAATCAGCATTCCAACTGATATGGATTAGCTGAGCCAATTTAATGAAATAGAGCCCTGGCCACATTCTCAGCGCTAATTAAAGGTGCTATATTTAGGTCTACAGTACAATAAATAGGACGTGGAGGGATCCATAATCTGCCGCGAATTAACCCTTGTCCTGCTAGGGCCGTATAAATATGGTCTCAAGCATGTTCTAGGTTAATAGAAAACATCACTGAATTTGATCAAATAGTTTTTGGTACTTAGTTAATTCAATACTTCGCTATTGGATATATCTATTTTCATAAATATACATTTTCTCGTCATTTTGAGATGGAAATTGCGTTAGCAATTCCAGCTTTAAATGAATGAAAACTAGAAACAAATAATTCAGCAGAACAAGGGTTATCATGCATGGAAACACGAGGAAATGGCGGATTAACTTGATCTATATAAGATCTGTTTATTACACAATATGCATACCCTGTCGGCTGTAGCAGTATAATGGTCTTGCCCCAGTGGCTGAAACACGTTTAAGTCACAGATTGACCCCGTACAAAATCGTGGGATAATTCTTTGGACGGTCATATCTAGGACTTCCCCTCGAATAATCAAGACAAAAATAGACTTTTTTAGAATCAGTAACATTTTAGTTACATGCCAGCATGCTCAGCTCGCACGTCGCACAGTCATTAAAAAGTTATGCACATTTTTCGGAACTTAGGGTTCAGAATGATCGCTCTCAGTCACCGCTATGCTGATTTTTTCGGGTAAAGCAAATACATTAATCCACGACTATATAATGGCCGTGATCCCACACACGCTATGCATTAGGATGACAGGCTACTAGTATTTAACAGTGTAACACTATGTCAATTGATCATTAAAACTCATATTTTTTAAAATTGATCTACGCTGATCTAACTTAAAAATAAACTGTTTTCATTGTATTGCGTTTACTGTAGTGTTTATAGTATGTTATATATTGTTGAAGTAAAACAACGTGCATCTAATCTTGGAAGTTGACCAAATTATATCAGACGTGAGGCCAAAATAAAAACATCGATAGGTTGGTTGCCAAGACATCGTCTTAAACGTCTAATGCATATATTATTCCCTGACTCTGCATCAGAAGAACGATCATAATTGTGCCACTGTCTTAGACGCCGGTGTAAACATGGTAAATGCAATGAAATAAATAGGGTTTAGGCCACTTGTGTGCACATATAGGCTAAACTGGGCCATGAGAACCTCCCGAGGATCATGAGATGAAAGAGATGAATGATGTCACTGCCTTCTAAACATAGGATTCGAAATTCAGGCCTTGGCGGGTCTGAGGTCGAGCACGATACCTCTCGGTCACGGAGGCTCGCCACAATATTGAATCTTTACGAGTGAGCGAAGAAGAAAAAATTTGCTTCTTTGAAATTTGAATGCCACAGCGGGGTTCGAGCCCGCGATCTCAAGAACTTCTCAAGAACGCAGCTTGAACCATTGTATCAGGTTTCTCGCTACCGTCTTAGACGCACGTGTAGGTGTTATAGACGAATCAATGGAATACAAGACACCAGGTGGTGGTCAATGTAAAGCCACCGCGGCCCAACATCAACCCAGCAAACACGTTGAGCAGATGGTTTGATATTGCGCCAGCGTTGTAGACGATGGGCCAACATTAAACCTGACGCTTCCTGTTAGTTGGGTAGGCTCAGCATCTCGCATTGAGACGAATATAATTACCATCGATCCGTGAATGATACCCAGCTAACATTATAGACATGGATCCAAAGTTGTATAAATGTTGGCCCACCGTCTGTAACGCTTGGCCAAACATTGACCCAGCATTAGGTCTTTGCTCGGCCCCTTGGGAATCTGGTAATACTAATTACTGATTTTACATATATCCTGAGGCATAATGGTTTGCAGCAACACAGGTATACATTTTTATAGGCAGTGGCTAACCGTATTTGCCGTTAACCAGACGAAGGATACTAGATTAGACCAAGGAATCTCAATAAAGAGATTCCTCGATCAGACGTATCACCAACGAATACCGCCAGTTAGCCTGTTTAGTACTGCTGTACAAACGTACGAATAGCATGTAGCATGTAGCCCCACGCTGAATCACGTACGGTTAGCCGCTGCCAATATAATATGTTGGCCTGGGGCTCATCCCACTAAGGATCCTAAAATAAGGATCATCTTAACTATCTCTTATTTTCCTTAGAAAAGTTAAGATTTTTCAGTTTATCAGGTTATGATTTATCTTAACTTTTCTACTGGGAATGAGAGAAAGTTAGGATAATCTTAATTTTAAGTTCTTATTCGGATCGGCCCCTCTACCCACAAATACAAAACATTAATCCAACGCTGTTTTAAACCTGGTCTGCCGTCTGCGACGCTGGCCCAACGTTAAAACAGCATAGAGTGAATGTCTCGTGTTTGGTGTGATCATGCTGCACAGTTATGAACATTTTTCGAGCCTTGGCCTTGGGGTCGAGATCGCTCTCATGCAGTCACAGCCAAGTTGAAAAACATTTATTTTTTCGGGTAAAAAGAATGCAGCAATCCACGACCTCGGAGAGGACAAGACGGCCAGCTTACCTGTCAGATGATTCGTGTGATTGGTTGAGGTGACGTCACAGTAGTGATCCGTGTTGTGACGTCACGTTAGGCTGTCACTGTCTACAATGTGTATATCTCCCATGGGTAAGAGGTGTGGAATCAGCAGCCTTATAATCCAGTGACAGGTGGCAGCCTGTGTACTCCTCTCTCAGATCAGTCTGTTATTAGGCTGTGTATTCCTGTGAGATCAGTCTTAGCCTGTGTATTCCACTGAGATCTTGCCCCTATGTGTGAGTGTAGTATCCTCAGCCAGTCGTTATTCTCACGCGGCATTCTGCCATGTTTACAACTCTCTGGTTGTGAGCCGTTCTGGTGACACGCTGGTTCTGACAGGAGCACAACAGTGTGATAGGCGGCATGACACTCTGAACGCAGTGTGGTAAACTCCGCGAACCCCCGGGGGGGGAGGGGGGTTGTCAGGCCCCGAGAAGCTTACACAACACTCCGGAAAGGCTCGGTCACCAGGAGGCCGGGGGGGGGGGTGTCAGGCCTGGTTGTCACAGCTACCCCGTGGAGTGACCAGTGGTCAATCTGTGTGTGGAGATCTGCGCGGCACACGACGCTCTCTCTGCGTGCTGACCAGCCAGCACTATATGGATCCAGCTAGTACTGCCTGGGTCCGCGATGTCTGCCTCAATCAGAGTGTACTGGCACCGCGTCCAGATCTAGTGCCTCTCTCCGGGGTCTAGGCGATCTCTGCGGCACACAACACACAGACAGGCAGCACATGAAAGTCGTTGCTGGGAGAGAGGAGGGGGGTGGCAGGGATCTATGAAGGCGACCAGGCGGTTGGCTGGCGGATTTTTCATCGGGGGGAGGGTTCGATGATCTAGTACGACCGTTAACGCCGTCTTTCCACTGCGGAACAAAATCGCGAATTTACACATTAATGCAACACTAAAAGATAAAGGTTTTCAAAGTTTATAAACACTTGAATCAGTACTTTGCCATGTAAGCTCGCGAAAAAAACACAACGCAAAAATCTGTATTTTCGATAAATGAGAATAGCCACCGTCTATTTTAAGACCTGGGCCTACAGGTTTGAATAAATCTCCTTCATCTGGTTTGAGCTGAAAATATTTATCAATCTCAGCAGTGCCTGACGACTTCAGATACTCGCAGATTTCTGTGAGGCGAAAATAAACACCGGTCGAAAATGTGAATCTGCGGCCTCTGGTAGATAGGCCTATAGTCCCGTTATGCCAGGACATAATGGGATTATTTGCTGACAAACGATCTGTGACGCACAGCGTCAGGGACACGGTGTCAGCGACACGGACCGTCAGATCCACAACCAGTGCCGCAGACATAGAGACGTTAACCCTACAACACTGACATATTTCTGTAACGCTATAAACCACAGAAACCAATTTTTTTTCTTTTTTAAATCATCATAAATTTCTTAGTTAGCTCTTACCGCTTCATTTGGATACCTATGGTGTGGGTCTACGGCCTTTACATTTTTTTTAATTCTTCCAGTGCGGGGATCAACATTAGACGTCAGAATCTGACGCCTATAGACCACAGATTCTGACGCGGGCATCGACTTTAGACGTCAGAATCTGACGTCAATAGACGTTAGATTCTGACGTCTAAAGTCGATCCCCGCGCTGTAAGGGTTACTGTGTACACGTCAATGTCTGAATGATGGCAGATCCTCACATACAGCCATATCCAGCTATCTGGTGATATATACTGTATGAACTCCTGCGTTGCCGAATTGTTTAGTTTTCATTTATTTGAAGATGGAATTGCTAACCCAATTTCCAGCTTCAAATAACGAAAAATATTTATATCTATGAAACATAGACAAATCGCAAAATGAATTATTCAACTGAAATATGTCTGTATAAACCGTGAAGACCAAATGTTTTTTTCCGCTTTATTTTACTACCTATGTTATGGGTCTATTCTCATTATAAATATTTTAATTCTTTCAATTCTGGGACCGTCTTTATATGTCAGAATCTGACGTCCACGTCAGATTCTGACGTATCAAGACGGTCCCAGCATTGAAAGGGTTAATAAGCTGAGCATTTATCACGAACAGTTTTATCATTCCTTTTTTATTTGGGTTGAAACATTCTTGAAATCGTACATGGCGCTCCTAGCACCACAAGGGTTTCCAGATTCAGCTATTCGCGGTGAAATATACGTCAGACCCAGAGCGGCAGGCCATGCAATGTGACTAATGTAACACGATTTTAATGAGGGATGGTGGTAAAAGAAAGCATAAACATCCTTTGGTCCTATTATTCTGAGAAAACTAATGAGAGCGACCAAAGAAAAAACAAGTTTGAACCTATTTCTGAAAAAGTTACCGAGGGCGACAAAAAATAACTCTTTCTGGAAAACATAAGAAGGACGATGAAAAAACCACATCCGGATCAAATGTCTTTATCTCGTTTGAAATGATTTTTTTCTCTGAATTTGGCAATCAGCCAATGTGATCGCGTCGGGCATAAAAAACACACGCGTTTTGCTAATCCATGTGCTTAACATGTTGTGTGCACTGATCCAAAACATATACATTATACATTATACACTTGAATTTCTCAATGCAGATAGATCCATATACGCGAACTCAGAATTACCCAGAAAACACTTAGCTTTGGCCAATGTTAGTTTAATGTTGGTTCACCGTCTGCGACGCTGAACCAGCATTAAACTTACATCGGCCAAACGTCCCGTGTTTGCTCTGTATATATATGTATCCAAGAGAGATATTGACGTCTGAAAAAAACACTTTATCAATGCATCACTTTCTATCCACATAATATGTGCCTCTAACTCAGTTTTACACATACGCTGAGAGATAGGAATTTGTAATAACTTTCTATAAAATTTTTTACTTATTTTACTTTTTTACTTCAAACATATTAGTGTAAATAATTGATCATCTGCATTTTATGACACATGGTTCACGAGGTTAACAATATTATTTTGATCAAATAGACCTCCAATTTTAATTGCTAAACATTGCGGTGCTTTGCATTTATCTGCAGCTGTCAATTTCGTTAGCAATGCCAACCGTATGTATATTAAATAAATTGAAGTACATGGGACGTTTTACACTTAAAGCGCCAGCTTATCATTATCATTTAAATTCCCCCCCCTTAAAATTGTGTCTCGCTACCGCGATTCACAACTTCACGAGGGGTGAAAACAGACCGATTTTATAATTTGAGATCTGGGGACCCGTCCCAACAACAATCTTAAAATATAGATTATCTTAACATCCACGAATTTCTATTGCAAAACTGAACAGCATGTTTACTTTTTAAAATATCATCTTATTTTTAATATTTTTACTGGGATGGGCCCACGAACTTTGCGATTCTTTACCAATTAATCATATATTTTTTCTGTTATTTGTTGTCACGATTATAACAATAGTCGTGATTGGTGTGCAAAAGGTCACTTAGAAGGTCACAAAGTCTGTATCATTATAATGAGATCGAGCACCAGGGCAGCTATATATTACAGTATACTCTATTTCTGATATTGTTGCATCTTGAGCACCTTTAACCATGGTAATTGAACTTTAACATGTCCAACGTTTCAATGATGGCGCCGTCTTATTGTTGGTACAGACGGATAGACCTATTTATTTAACCCTTCGTCCCCATGATGCATCAAAGCTTCATTTTACATACCCAAAAACAGACATCATTTTGCTCGAAGTAACGGGTTTTAGAAGGAAAATATCCATGAAACTTTTACCATATACATGGCAATTTTTAACCCATTTCAAGTCATCTTCATCCACTGCAAGTCGAGAATTGCGACAGTAATTGCGCGGCTTGTAGTGGGTGAAGATGGCAATGATGAATTCAGTCTTGATAGGGTTAAGTACTTAAATAATGACACGATTCACAACTTCAAGTGAGTGAAAATAATTCAGTTTTGACAAAATGGAGGTCAGCGAAATTTTGAAATATTGATGTCTCGTTTTATCTTTAACATGTTCAAAAGCTGATGTTTAATGAGCCAATAAAAATAATAAAAATGGTGTAATCGGGACCGGTGGTTAAACATGTTAAAGGCTTATATTATATTATTATTATTTATTAAGTACCCATCTGCAGTCACAATGACGCCAAGTAGTGTAACCTTTGGCTTACTGCGGCCATTCTCAAGCAGTTCTCAAGCTAAATTCAATAAAAAAAATGTTAGCAATAAATTAGTTTTTTTTCAGCATGCAGCGCTTTCATGGTTTAAATTTCCCCAAGATCGAAAACTTCACCCCTCACCCTCAAAACAACTGTATAATAAAAAAAAATATTTGTTCATAAACATGATAGAAAACACGTGACATCAGCAACGCCATTTATTTCACCTCTTGTGCAGCTGAATTGTTTGTGTCAATTTGTCGTCAGTTAATGCCGTAAGTAACGCAATACCAGCTTTAATAGGCGCAAAATAGACATATCGCAAACTGAGCATGATTAACAGAGAATCTATCACAAAAAATATAATTCTCCGCGACATTTTATTTTGTGTGAAGCATGCTTGGAGCAGTTTATACACAGCACAAGGGTTAAATACGCTTCAAATGCTGTTAGTATTTACATGGTGATGGTCAGTTAGCTACAAGTAAAAACGTAATCTTTTTTAATATTTCTCAACAGCACATAGGCCTGCTATTACATCGAAAGAGTTGTAAATATTAAAATCAGCAATGACGCATAAAGGTAAAGGGGAGGGTACAGGTTAATAGTCTGATATCAAGTCTGAAGATTCATCAGCCGACTTTTGCCATTTTACACCCTGGTTACTGGACCTGTTCATTCGTGCGCCATTTCAACTCCACGGAGAGCATACAGTCTTGCAGCCATTTCGGCGCATTTAACTTATCTGACACATTGCCATCTCTGTCCTACCAGGTATTTCTTTATACCCGAGTCAAATGAAGCATGTGAGGGTAAAGTACCTTGCCCAAGGACATACAGTACTGATTTAGCAAAATGGGACAAGCTTTTTCAGTGGGGCTAGCCCCGGCTAACGCAGGCTAGCCCTGGGCTAGCCCCATGTTCTCTCCCCACCCCATTTGGGGCTCGCATGTATGCGCCCAAAGTTATAAAATCCTTTAGCCGGGCCGCAATGTGCGTTTTGGTATAAGTTCATATAACTGGAGCCGCGTTCATATCGCCGGGGCTCAAGCCAATCTAGAGCCTCGGCGAATTGAGTCAACGCCTGTATGTGTTAGTCAGGCGCGCTTCTCGTCTGGTCCAGTTCCAAGCTCGACCGGTGCGCCGGGCGAGTCTGACTTTCCAGGTGCCTGCTTTTTCATCTTCAGTTAGGTCTATTCCAGTGACCGTAGTTTCATAAAACCATTTTCTGAATTTATACACTGAACTGCTTTTCCGATACTAAAGATAATGTCTAAATGCTAAAGGCTAAATGCTAAATGGCTAAGCAGAAATAAATGAGGACTGCAACAGGTCTAGATGTATACGCGTACGGACACTCAATTATTGCACGTTTAGATCAACTCAGAGCTGTTTAGATGATGCTGAATGTGGTCAAGCTGAGCGCGCCCGGTCTTGCCCAGAGCGAGCCTGGCCAGCCCGGCGAGATGACACATGGTTCACATCATCCATGCTAGCCGCCACACAGTATACTGGGTGCAAGCCCAAGTAGGATTTGGGCGGGTATATTTTCCTGGCCCGAACCGTGTGGGGGCTCGAGCCCATTTCATGCGCTGGGCGCAACCAATTCTGCGCCTGTCTCGCCGGGCTTGCGCCCGGGCTAATGACGGGCTGGCCAGCGTTAACGCAGGCCAGCCACTGATGAAAAATCTGTCCCATTTTGTGAAATCAGTACTGTACCATCTAAACAATGTCCCAATATTGATAGGGGAGAAGCATGCTATTTCTCTGAAAGTGGGAGCGAAACCGCACGGCAGGCAGCGACAATGGCGAAGTTGCACGTTCTAACCGTTGCACACCGCACCTCACTAAAGTACAAAATTAATACCCGAGTTAGTGACTTTGATTTATCTGTCCTGGTTTGTTGTGAGTTCCTGATGCTGACGATTCCCTTATGAACCCTTTTAGACTTAAATAATTACGACATTAACACACTTGAGGTTGCGTCTCACTAGCGTGACCCACAACTTCAAGTGTTTGAAAACTAAGCTGATGTTCTACAGATCTGAAATATTGATTACTGATTGAACACAAGTTTATCCCCCCGAAACGGCCTATTAATGAGGTCATAAAATGACTTCACAACGAAATAATCTGGGATTTTAGGCGGTTAAATGTACATATATGCTGACTCATTAGCTTTGATATTTTGACTTTTCGCATAACAAATCCACTTGGCTGATATCAACCGTTTGTCTACGGGATTATTGCAGTGTAGCCTCGATTAACCCTTACAGTGCGGGGATCGACTTTAGACGTCAGAATCTGTGTCTAATGTCGATCCGCGCACTGAAAAAGTAAAATATTCATAATGGCCGCAGACACATAATATAACAGAGGTATTCAGATGCAGCGGAAAGAGCTAACTAGGATATTTATGATGATTTCAAATTTAACCTATGGTCTCCATGGTTTGTATAGACAAAGAGCACACCACGTGTATAACACTAGGTGAATAACCAATAGTTATTGCTACAATTGCACTCATGCAGCATATAAGCAATAAGCATATTTAGATAACAATAATAATGTAAAAATGTTACAACCCACCATAAATAAGTATGTTTAACCCTTTCCGTGCGGGGACCGTCTTTATACGTCAGAATGTAACGTCTGTAGACGTCACATTCTGACGTATATAGACGGTCCCCGCACTGAAAGAAGTGAAATATTACTAGCGGCCGTAGACCCATAACATAGGTAGTCAAATGAGTCGGAAAGAGATAACTAAGACATTTATGATGTTTTCAAACTAAGAAAAAACTTTGGTATTTTGATTTCAACAAACATATTTTCAGCACTTCAAGCACTGTTAAGGGGTAAAGTTTTAATGTGGCATGTGCCAGTCATCTTCATCTATCAAATTGCCAGTGGTCTGACTGTCAGACCTGATGCGGCAAGATACTGCCGGTAAACTGTTGTGTCATTAGTGGCCATTTTATTACAACAGATGACAAATATATTTCTTAGTCAGATTAGATCAATGGATTAAAAGTCTGCATAATTATCAACAAACGTAATCCTTGCTGAGGTCAGACATAATAAAACATGTAAACGACGTGGGTCTACATGTACATGAACGGGGATTCTGTTTTTAAGTGGCTTACAACACCCCTCCTGAACAGACAAATGTATTAATTGGATTTGAGGTCTCTTTTGTGAGCATATAGGCTAAACTGGGTCAGGAAAACCTCTGAGACTGGTGAAATACATCATGACATCCCAGTTAACAAAAAACCCTATTTGTATAACATTTATACAACGACGGCCCAACGTCTAATACGTTGGTCCAACATTTTATAAATGTTATACAAATGTCTTGTGTTTAGTGGGATTGCCCTCCAGATACAGGATTACAAGTTCGAACACTGGTGAGGCCGAGTACGCTATTTCTCTGTCATGGAGGCTCCCACCATATTGAACATAGATGAGTGGGTAGTGGGGAAGAAACATTATTTCTTTGATACTTGAATAACCACTACATCACAACAGATTCATCTCACCATCCTGGCCCCAACAGACAGTCACACGAAAAAGTCATAGGGGCTATGATGCCAATAGTAGGCCTATAGGCATCAGGACCTCAGAAAACACAATTTATGGTCGTATATATTTAATATAGGTATTCAAATGAAGCGAAAAAAGCCAACTAAAACATTTATGATGATTTCAAATTGATTAAAACCCTTTGATCACCATGATTTATACAGCATTATTTCAGCGTGGTAAGGGTTAGCTCAGTAATCTATGTAATCAGAAGCTTCTGTGGATCGGGGAGCTAGTCAGCAAATACATAGTTGGCATCGCAGTTTCTGGCAAGGATGTCAACAGAATTGAAGAACAACTTGGCAATGAACTTTCTTCACTGAATGGATGGTTGGTCGATAATAGACTGTCCATCCATTTTGGGAAGACAGAATCAATACATTTTGGTACAATGAAAATAATTAGTATTTCTTCAGAAATGAAAGGTACATGCGGTGAGACCATGGTAGCCTCTACAAGAAGTGTGCGATATTTGGGAGTAGATCTGGACCAGTCTTTAGATGGTAATTACTGTATATTGCGGAAAATATTCTTAAAAAAGGCAACTCACGATGCAATTTTTTTAAACACAAATTCAACTTTTAGCATCATGTGACCGTGATTGGCGACCCATGATTTTTATGTATGTGTGCTATTGATCATGTTTTTTGTTTCTATGTCAATGGTTTACTGAATAAATCTAATGTAATATGCAGTGCTCCAAACTGTTCTAATGTCTGCAGTCTGCAGTGCTCTATGGTCCTGTGCACTACAAAGAACCCTTGAAGTCATTCGATCAGAGTATAGGGCATAGTCCCGACGTCGGGCTTCATTCTGTCGTGATATTGCCATGATTGTGCAGAAAGCGACATACAGAAAATATAAAATCAAGTGAACACTAACCATGCTAACACAGGCGACAGCATTGCTCTAGAGGTCAAAAGGTGGCTTTTATGTAAGAATGAGAGGTTTTGACACCTTTTCACACCATTATGATTGTTTTCGGCTGGTATTTTTCAATTCACGCACACTTAATTCAATAAGATTGATTTTTAGAGCCGACCTGTTTTGCGCCGACAGTATTGAGTCCTTGACAGCTGTCACCTGACGCCAACAGTACAAACAATCAACACCAGATATATAGACATAACAGGATTAATGATGGGCCAACATCTGCAAGGTTGGAACAACATCACAAAATAACTGTTAGTTGTACTGCGGCCTTTCAAAATAGGTGAAGATGTAAAAATCAATGTGAGGAAAACGGTAAGAGACTCGTATGAATAACTCGGGTATAAATAGACCCTGGTCTGAATAATGGATGTGAGAATGGATTTCTCGCACTTAACGCTGTCGGGATTCCGGGTCTAAGCTGGGCCGACGGATATCACGCGGCCCAGCGTTGGCCCAATGCTGGGCCAGCGCTCCTTGTTCCCGACTGAATTGCTTTCCTGGACGTCACAGTTTGGCCTCGGCCAACCGCCATGTCCACCATTTAATGCTCAATCACGAACGATCGGAATGCGAGCTGTGTAACTCAGCACACACGAGACACTGACCCAATGTTGTGTTAATGCTTGGCCAGCGTCGAAAACTGTGATTCAACATTAAACCAACATTGGGTGGGCTTGCTATCATTCAGACCTCCGTCATTGTCTGACGATTGAATGGTCAGCTATAGCTTTGACAACTCACAGAGACCATTGCTGTTTATACCTGTCCCCGTCTGAAATAGGTTCAGCCACAGATTGACCGCGTACAAAATCGTGGGACATTTCTTTGGACTGTCATATCGGAAAATGTCGGGGAGTAATCAGGTCAAAAATAGATTTTTTAGAATCAGTAACATTTCAGCTCCATGCCCACATGCTCAGCTCAGAGGTCACACAGTCATTAAAAAGTTATGGACATTTTTCGGACCTTGGGGTCGGGATTGCCCTCGGTCACCGCCATGTTGGATTTTTCGGGAAAATCAAATACATCCATCCACGGCCTCGCAGAGAACGACACGGCAATCCTCGTCATAGCCCCTACGTAATTTGAAACTGAAGGGTTCAACCACAAATTGCGCCAATGCAAAATCTTGGGACTTTTCTTTATACGGTCATATCTAAGACTTGGCCTCGATTAATCAGGTCGCCAATAGATTGATTAAAATCAGTAACATATCAGCTACATGCCCGCATGCTCAGCTCATTTGTCACACAGTGATTAAAAAGTTACGGGCATTTTTCGGTCGAGATCGCTTCCAGTCACCTCCACGTTGAAAAACGTTAATTTTTCCAGTGTCTTGATTTTCATTCTTTTAAACATATTATTTAAAGCTAACACAGTTTTAAGATTCAAAATAGATATAATAGCAAACTGCGTTACTGTATCTTAGTGCTCGTGTGCGTATAACCGCTGATCACTACTTTCTTCGCACTTTTTTATCATGTTAAATGTCAGTTTTTATGACATAAGTATATAGTCGATTCCCACGGAGGTGATGCAGTTGGACCTTATTTTCTCGATATTCAAAATAAACAGCGCCTTTATATTATGCATTCTGAAGCGCCTCACCTGCACATAATCAATAGCCAACACTTCCTTTGCTTTTGTAAATTTGAATTTTTTTAATTATTTTTTTTCTAAAATGTAAAGCTCATGTAACCCTACGAATACAGCTTGTGTTATGATATCTGAGTAAATCAATATTGCACAATATAAAATTGTACACACTATATCTATGACATGAGCTGTTCTTGTTATTTATTTGCTGAACCGAATTCATTGCGAAGCATGTCCACAAAATAATGTTGCTAATAGCAAAACTGGTTCAATAATTAAAACTGCGTTTTTGTAACCTAACCATGAGAATGCGCTATCATGTTCTATAAAACGAATACTACTACAGATTAACACAAACTCTTTTCTCTGAATACACTTGTGATACCAATGTATAATATGGGCAAGATAACGTATCGGAAATTTTTTTTTTTTAATTTCTTCCATTGCACACTACGTGGTATATAAATATGTGTAACCCTACGAATTTTCAATTAGAAATGGCAGCTGTGACATTCCATGAAAGTACACGGGGTTTACAACCTTGCCTAACAGAATAACCAAGGTACTGTGTACGTGACAGTCAGATTTTAGTCAGATGGTTAATGTAGATATCTTGAAAAGATAGAAATGTTTGAATATTAATATATCCTACAAATTATCACAGTGCTACATTTGACTGTGTAGGTGTAGATAATATAGGAGTTAACTAATTATTTATGATGCATTATCATGTCATGACATGGCAATATGTGGACGATACAGTTTATAATATTCTTATGTAATAGAAGAGCCACCAGAGACTGATGATATTGTCATTCGTAGGTTTACACAAATGTTAGGAATTCGTAGGGTTACTATACACAAGAGAAAAGCGTTAAGTGATTAAAAAATATATATTGTTCTCATTGCAAAACAGGCCAAGAATAAAGCTAACATCATAGTGGACACTTATAAGGTGTAAAACTCAACGAGCTAATAAATATTTTTATCAAAGAATAAAATACATGTTTTTAAAACGTTTGAAAAATATTATAACACTCTCAATGCAAAGGCAAATATGCTGTTAAAATACTTTGTTATACATCATATTGAGCAATATATCTAACCTGTATTCTTTTGTGTATTACAAATATTTGAAATATTAATTTAAGCATATCTAGCATCTAAAAGAATTCACCACTGTGTGTATTCAATTTCACAAATGTTGTAAAACACAATACATGTATGAGTTTAATTGGCATTGGGAGACCTTACTCTAAAAATAAGATATTTTTCAATAGATACAAGCAAGCAAAAACAAGTGGTATTTTAAAACGTGTGTGATACAATAGCACCATAATCACTGTCTGACTTCACCAGTTGGAAACACATAATATTATTTGACAAATTTGATATTTTGTTCTATGATTTATGTGAAGTTAATTATAGTGTGGTAAATCTATTGGATATTGAGCAGTATCATACGAGAGAGCACACATTTGTTTATATAATATAATGAGCTGCAATATTGCAGTATTGGGATGATTTTTAACCCTTTAACCGCCAAATTATTCAATTTGAATTTTCACCCACTTGAAGTTGTGTCTCGCTGACGCGATCCACAACTTCAAGTGAGTGAAAATTAATCAGATTTGGCAAAATGGGAGTCAACTCTTTTTAAATCTTGCTGATTGATGTCACATTTTATCTTTAACATATTTAAAATGTGGTACTTCTTGTGCTAATAAAAAATGAAAACCCGAATATATGCGGCACCAGCGGTAAAGGGTTAATAAGCCACCTAGATAGAGCAATCCTACAAATGACAGCGTAACCCTACAAACAAAGCTGTTATAAGCATTTGGAATCGACATAGACAAACCAGTTTTACCCTTTGTTGCTCATTGTAGCTCTATCTGTTAGATACCTTTTAGAAATGAATAATTCGTGTAGATGTATGTATATTTTTTAGGTTGACTATTAATTTAGTAAAAAACAATAAAGAAATAATTATCGTGATCCTCGTGCACCTTGTTGCTAAAAACATATTATTTCATCCTTATTTAATTGTTTATTAGTTTGGCTGGCAAAGTAATGCTAGTTATCGATGTACATCGTTCATAACACACCAATTAGGTTAATTAGTAGCCTTAATTTTCAATAAAATATAAATTTGTAACCCTACGAATACACTTTTAAAACCTATGAGAAAAACGTTGAGTAACAAATGATATGAAATCAGGATTTTAGACAAGATGCTCCATTTACATTTTAATATTCAATTGCTACTTCCACTCTAAGCCTTGAATTGAAAGAAATATTATGTTTGACATGTGTTTTTTTGTGTAATTTCTGAATATTGATTAATTGTAGCTGAGTTAAAGCTACAAATCATTATGTGCAATATCAAATTTTCGCAACTGTTATTAAACTGTTCTAAACTTTACAACCTAATTGTTACCACTTGAACTGCTGTACTCTTTAAGACCAGAGATTTAATTACATTATGACATTTACATATTACATATATGTATTTGTAGGGCCACTCTGGTGTTCAATAATGAACATGAACCCAATTCATGCTGCAAATCTTATATATAAGGAGCTCGCTTATATATTTTTTGAGAAAGTTACACTTGTCTGTGATATAAACTAAATAATTCAGGACTGTGCAACAAAGTCGTTTTTTTGGCGATATGCATCATTTTCGTTGGAATCGACCATATGTTTAATTAGTTTGAATTATGTTTAGTCCCAAATTCGACAAATGTGCGACAAATGTGTGTAGTTGAAGTTGTTCTTCGTTACCGCGATCCACAATTTCACGTGGGCGAAAAATTAAATGAAACAACTTAGCGGAAAAGGTTAGCTAAGCATCTATCGCAACCATGATAAACAGATCAAATTTAGTGATGTGTCATTTTGATCTAGAACTTGCTTAAACACGTTTATATATACGTCCCCAGCAGGACAAGGGTTGCATACGGCCCTAACAACACAAGAGTTGCATATACATGATATACGGCCCTATCAACACAAGAGTTATAATATACAGCCCCGGCAGCACAAGGGTTAAAGGACCACATACGACCCTATGTGTCAAGGAGAAAGAACGAAATCCGATAAATTTGTAGATCCCAATGTACGAGGCACGAAGCGCCGAGTATATTCGGATCCACGAATCTATTATAATTGAGCTCTTTCTCCGACTTAAAATACACAAAATAGCTACATGACAAGATTTGACATAGACAAAATTTAAAACAAAATAATAGTTAACATGATAATGAAACATTAGCCATGGTGAAACCTGTATATTGAGTCCGACCTGGTCAGTATAACAGTAGATTCATAGATCCGAATCTTCTGTTTTAACAATAGACTGACGTAACCAGTGTATTTCAAAATATTGTATGCGCACACGAAACACGTAGCTCTAAGATATTAATATCTAGAAATAGATAGAAATAAATAGAAAGTCGATTAGAGACTATTCAAGATTACTTCGTTTTATTATAGCTATATACGTTTTTATCACAGACACAAGTCCAGGGTTATTATGTCACTATTATTGACAAACAAGGGGTACCAATCGTGTACAGGCAATGCCAGACCCGTTCACACCGTAGGTGCGGCGTACAGCTTAGGTGAAGGTGGAGTATCTATTCATTCATGACGCTTGTCCGCACAATTACGTCAAGGAGAAAGAAGAAATTCGATAGATTCGTAGATCTGAATGTACGAGGCGCGCAGCGCCGAGTAGGTCTATATGCAGATCTACGAATCTATCGTACTTTAGTTCATTCTTCGACTTAAAATACACAAAATAGGTACATGTGCTCCAAGAATTGAGAGAAAATAGTCAGTGTGGTTAACCAAGAAACATTAGGCATGTATAGTGTCATAGTAAAACCTGCAAAATAATCACTGTGCTCGCCCGGGCCAGTATGAGAAATAACAGTAGATTCGTAGATCCGAATCTACTGTTTTAACAATAGACCGGTGTATTTTATTACGCAAGTATTACTGTGTGAGGCAGGGAACTTTTCGCTTACAATCACTTACATGGTGGCTCCGCCACACGAAAACTATGAAAGATAACTGTCCACATGTCACGGAAAAATCGGCAACAATAACATCTGTTGGACAGCAAACCTTGCGTCCTCGCAAACACAATATATTAATCCAATGTTGATAGAATGTTGGGCAAGCGTCGTAGACGATGTACCAGCATTACAGCAACATTGGATCAAAGTGCCGCACTGAAAGGGCTAAGGCTGCCTGTCTGGTATTTATGTCTCGAAGATATAAATGTTTCTCCCCCGCTCACTCGTAAAGATTCGGTATTGTGGGAGCATTCGTGGCCGAGATGTAGCGTAGGCCTACTCAACTTCAGACTACCAAGGCTAGAATCTCTAATCCTGTGTCTGTATAGGGCAGTCATCAGATTCATCACACCATCTTCAAGAGATTCCTCTGGTCAAGTTTAGCCTATATGTGCACAAAGGTGGCATAAAGTGCCATAGTTAGAGCGTGGGGCTTTGTCGCTGCCTGCCGTACGGCCTTAAACCCCGTTTGGTGCAGGATTATCATGGTTGTCAGATTATAAACCTGTGACTTTACAAGTGTGTAGCTGCAGCCTTTTGGCTCTGCAAAGCTGTATCGATATAATATTATTATGATATCATGACAAGGCTAGTCTACATTTTTGTTGGGACGACCGTCTCTTTAACATTTTGCTACATATTTGAATTATATTTTTATAAATCTATCTACATTTTTGCATGTTTGTATATATCTTTTATGCAATCATTGGTACAATATCGTTTTCTTCATAATCATTGACCCCTTTCCAACTTAAATATCTTAAATCATTTTTTTCTTGTGTGGAAGGTGGCCATACTGCATGGTAGTCCCAACTATGGTCTCCTGAATGTAAATTATACTCTTCATTTTATTTTGTGATTAACTATCCTCGTTCAAATAAATTTTCTTCTTCTTCTTTACCTTTTCACCAGTTACATCATGAAATAATGAAAATGACTTGAAGTGGTGAAAATTATTCATATTTGTTTAATTTGAAACATTTGCAATTACTGATATTTACACACACATTTTATTTCCACTAACTGTGGTTCAATCAGCTAACAAAACATACTTAAAATGACGATAGCCGTGATTAGCGATAAAAGGGTTAAATAAGTCGCCCCCTTGGATATGAAAGGGTGTATCTGCCACTTTACAAAGTGGCAGATACACCCTTTTTTATCCAAGGCGACGAAGTATAGTCATGGATATACACAATAACAGTTTTTCGACGAATTTGAATTTCTGCATTAAGTCAGTGCCGGTTTTTCGCAGGAGTCTGAAATTCTTCATAGATTTTTGCCGCAAGAATCTGAAATATGTACATCAAAATAATTACTATTTTCTCCTGCAAAGCGAAATTCTCCATAAGGAATATTATTGATAATTTCTCATTCATGCGGAAAAAGACGTAAATGAAAAAAATGTGACTGATTATTAGATAACGTCTCGCTGGGATCAAAGGGTGGCATCTATTAATAAGGCAAAGTGACCCTTCAGTCCCCGGAGCAAGAGGCGTGCACACAAATTAGCCTACATGTTGACAAATTACGGGGACCGACCGGAGTGATGAACGACCGTAGTGCAAGAGAAAGCTGGACCGGTGTCTGGTGTCTGAACGGCACACGCAGGTGCTTTTAGCAGAATGTACCAGAATCAGTCGGACTTTTCAGGTATTGTCGGCACGCATTGAGAAGCCAATCAAAGCACACCCACCCTATTATGACTGACAAATGACTGGCCACCAGACAAGCCGCATCAAGGACGGAGGTCAACCCTGAATTCTGATCTATCGAAGCAGATCTCAGCAAACACGTGACGTTGACCCAATGCTGGTTTGATGTTGTGCCAGCGTCGCAGACGGTGGCCCAGCATTAAGCCAGCATTGGTTCAACATCTCGTGTTCTCCGGTGAATTCTCACCCATCGCGCACACATCCCAGCAATCACTATAGACTAAGTGCCAGAATCGACCACTACATCACATGTTTTACGTTGATTTCTCCGTCAATTATCAGCAGATTTGCACGAGATTTTGCAAACGTCCTTTTGCAAAACCATCACAATGTCCGTGGAAATTTCTGGAAATTATATAAAATTAAATGAGATGAAAAACTTGGAAAAACCTTGGCCGAAATATAAAGTTTTTAATTGTTTTCGAAATGACTGTGAAGATTCAGATTTTTAAATCTCAAGAGCTGGGGGGCAGCGACCGAATAGGCCATTTTACCCATTTTATAACTCACTCTGGGAATAACCTGTTGATCATGATCTGAGGAGCGGAGATTACGGGTTCTGTTTAAAGGTTTACGCAGATTATGGAGATAAACTGTCTGCCATTTATGTAATACCTCATATGTGAGGGTGCATAATATGTATTTTATTCTGAATTAAACAGGGAGCCAGTATGGAGTATTTCAAAAGTTGGACCATTTGTCATCTAGGCTCTAGTAAATTGCAATTGATGGCGTCCCTCTAAAAACCTTTTAAATCATCTCTGTTTGGAACCCAGGGTTTCAATTGTCGAACTGTGTAGCTTTTGAAATATTAAAAATAATATCGGACATTTTCAAGTATATTGGGATTGTTTTGAAAAATGATCTTTGAAAATGAAAATGATTTGATGAAAATCTGTTGATAATTTACATCTGTTGGGATTAGACTAGAAAATGGCCTTTGCAAAAGGACAATCGCTTGGTAATTCAATGAGAAATCAGCAAACACTTTGCGCTACTAATTTACCTAAATAAGTGTGGCCCAGAGTTAAACCTAGACGTTCAACCTAAATTATATTAATGTTGGGGAAACGTTGTAGACGGTGGGCCAACATTAAAAACAGCATTTGCTATAACCGCCTCGTGTTTTCCAGGAAGTACCATGATGCCGTGATGTAATCAGCATACATGTAATGTGTGTTATTTGAGGCACAATTCAGTAGAATGTTAAAAATAAAACTAAGTGAGACCGCTGGCCACACGATATAACCGTTAGCAGAAAAAAAATCTCATGAAAATAAATCATGATCACCAAAATATGAGGCGCCACAATCGCTCAGTAGAATGTTGAAAATGAAAATAATTGACCACACGACATTGCCATTTGCAGAATAAAAATCTGATCAAATTAAATAAATTGATATGATACGCCAGAGAATGGAAGCCATTGGAAGCTGCTGCGGCCATTGTCCGTTTCTCATGACAATTGGCTTTTTTGCGCCGTCAAGTTTTACCTGATCCTGAATTGACAGTGAATCCTTACTGGTGTATATGCCATACTTAGCCGCGCTGGCCAGACGTCCTTGAGGGATGCCCGCTATATTCTACCAATCTACCCGAATTAACCCTATCTGTCCTGAGGCATACTTCCTGGAACACAGAATCGCCAAACCCTCATGGTGCCCGGGCCACCCTGAGTGACTGCAAGTATTAACCCTTTCAGCGCGGGGATCGACTTTAAACGTCTGAATCTCACGTCTATAGATGTCAGATTTATCATAGCCACTATTTGATTGGGTAATGTGGCCTGAATAAAATTAATCACTATACAAAATAAAAGTATTTTTCACTCACACATTAGTAAGTCAATTATCAAATCAATTCATTTAAAGTAGTTTGAAATACTAGTAGCCTCCTAGGTATATTTTGTGCAGCCCATTGTGAGATTCTGCGTGATACAGGACAATCTAAACTGGTAAATTGTGAAGTATAATACATTATACAAGGCACCAGAAAGGTCAGCTATCAAAGTAATATTTAAATATTGGCCAAACGACGAAAGTAATGATATTTGTCTGGGTGTCGAAAGAAAAAGTGTCAGCTTGGGCATTAAAAATAATAAGGCAGACGCATAAACCTTTCAATAGCCCTAGGATGCCCAGTGCATAATATAAATTGGCCCATTGTTGGGGTAACGTACATAATTCGTTTTTTTCGGGTCTTTACGTCAAAGCGTTGGGGCGGTGGGCCTGGGACACATGCATATTGACATAAGTACTGTCCCGTATCGTATTGCGTGGGACGTTTTCAAATTAGAAAATTAAGTCACAAACACCAGGCAGGCAGGCAGGCAGGCAGGCAGGCAGGCAGGCAGGCAGGCAGGCAGGCAGGCAGGCAGGCAGGCAGGCAGGCAGGCAGGCAGGCAGGCAGGCAGGCAGGCATGCAGGCAGGCAGGCAGGCAGGCAGGCATTGGATTAGACAAGGAAGTCAGTAATATATTTGATGTCTACAAGTATTTGTGTGCCAAGACAACGTTCTCGTAAGGTACAGCGATAGCAAAGCTAATGTAAATACATGTGATTCCTGACATATCTGGAATGACAAGCCAATGTCTGACGCTGGTCGTGCTGCTGTGAAATCCTATTTGGCCGGACTTTAAGCAACGTGGCATGTGATTGGCTCAATTCCCCTATGTCCCTGAGCGCCGGTTATCGCGAGCCAGAGACCAGATTGGCCAAGACAGAGCCATCTGACACCAGTTACACTGAGTGTGCCAGGCATCAGCTACTTCCCATTCACAATGACTAATTATCACACATACCTTTACTACTACCCAGGAAGGCCGGCCGGGTAGTAGCAGATCCAGGGAGGGGGGGAGGGGGCTTCAATATCGATCAAATAAGTGCCAAGGTATCGGTATTTGACACTCTAAAATTACTACAAAAGTGCCTCAAATTGAGGCACTACTCTAGTAATTTTAGAGGGTCAAATACCCATATGAGTTGATAAGACTAAAAAATCAGTGAATGACACCTACGTTTTTTTTACCCGGACCCCTCTTTTTTAATTTCAGGTAGTAAAAAATCAGTGCAGTTGATCAATTATGACGTCATAGATTCGACCTATTTCATTCATTTATCAAGGTCTCTATGTCTAGTGAAAATATACAACAGTTGTGAGACTATGACGTCATAAAGTAGTCTTCCACGCAGGTAAGTCAACAGAATACTTTACCACCAGTCCCTGCGATCCCGGATCTTGAATCCGATTCGTAATCCGGATATTCCACCCAAAATACTCGATGGTTCCGTGGCCCGAAATACACCTCTGGTGAGCGTTTCATGCAAATCCGTTGAATCATTTTTAAGTAATTGGAAGGACAGAGAGAGTTTAACTATTTTTACACACTTGATTTATAATACAGTCAAGTTGTGCCAAATAATGACATAACCTCACACAAATTTTTACACACTTGATTATTATAATATTTCAGTAGTGATGTTTTTATTTATGAATATGACGGCGAGGACTGTTCAATTGATTGTATCGATGTAGAAGAAACTACATAGCTGTACAAATCGGCTATTGATTAGCTATTAATTAGCCAGCAGCCAATTGATGAAAACAATGAATTGATTAATTAATGTTGTCAAGCACTTGTATATAATAATAATACACTCAGGAAAAACCTCACTACCGTTATTTAATTATCGCTCAAATAACTATTAATAACGTTGCTCAGGTGTAGTGAGGGAATTTGATAAGTGTATTATATCATGAATAAGGAATCCCCTGAAAAATGAAAAACCTGCCTAATCACTTCAGCGTTTATAATGACTTCTTCGTTGGCAAGATAGTTTTGAGTCGCGGTTAATTAGCTGCCCATATAGAATGTCAAACGAGATGATTGGAAATGATTTTATGCTGGCGGAAATTAACCAGGCCTGCGTAATGATGGTGATATGAATGCCTCGCTAGACAATGATACTTATTCAGGGTTTTTTAATTACCTCCAGGTGTTTAAAAAGTGTTGGAGACATGGTATCATTTTGACTTGCAACGTAGGTAAATAAGTAAGTAATTGTTCATTAAAGTGACCAGTAAATACATATATTTCATAGGCCCTATATATGGTATAATAAAAATAATTATAAATACCGTAATCAGATAATAATAATGAATACCGTAAACAACGTGATACCAGACAGTTCATTGTAGTCCGCATTCTTGTGTAGTGGTTAACCATTTAACCGCCGTTGCTAAAAATATTCTGATTTTCATTTTTTATTAGTACATTAAGTACAACCTTTTAACATGTTAAAAATAAAATGTGACATCAATCAGCAAGACTTGAAAACAGTTGACCTCCATTTTGTCAAATTTGAATAATTTCCACTCACTTGAAGTTGTGGATCGCGTCAGCGAGACACAACTTCAAGTGAGTGAAAATTTGGATGGAATTATTTGGCGGTTGAGGGTTAACGCTACGTTCTATCATATCCATCTCTGTCCTACCAGGTACTCATTTACACCTGGGTCAAGTGAAGCGTGTGAGGGTAAACTGTCTTGCCCAAGGACACAACATCGAAAAAATATCCCAATATTGAGAGGCGAGAAACATGATTTTTCTCTGAAAATCCTGCACCAAGCGGGACTCGAAACCGCACGGCAGGCAGTGACATTGGCAAAGCTCCGCGCTTTAGCCACTGCGCCACGTCCCTCTCTAAGCCCTACAGTTCTAAAATATCCTGCAAATACCATGGACACCAAAAGGTTTCTCCACAGAAAACCTCACAAATGTCTCAGTTATCTCTCTCGGCTTCATTTGAATATTTATTTCTTATATATATTATTACTTCTTTGACGTCAAAATCTCACGTTAAAAGTGGATCCCCGCGCTGAAAGGGTGACGAATGACACGACGGTGCTGGGTTCCAGAGGGTTAATTCGCTGCGGTTTTACCTGACAGCCCTAATTAACTTGCACATCGAACAGGCGCACGAGACAGCATTGCCGGACCGGTCGATGGCTGCCATGACAACAGCAGCGGGATCCCGGGTCCGCACAAACACTTTCTCTGGATCGCTCTGGATCTATGGCCGTGTTTGGATACAGCCCGAATTAGAGAGAGGAATCACACTCCTTTGTGTACCTTCTCAGCAAACACAGACGTTGGCGCGATGCTGGTCTAATGCTGGGACTTAACCCTTTCAGGCCTGCATTTACCATTGTCATCTTCATCCACTACAAGCCGAATTCCCGAATTGTAGTGGATGAAGATGACTTAAAGTGGGTGTCAAATGAAGAAAGATATCGTTATTATAAATGTTCGTTTTCAAACCCCCAGGTGCAGGAAATTAAGTCATTCTTCAGAGATACAAAATTATGATTTGATGCATCGTGGGGGTGTAAAGGGTTAAGGTGCTGAAATACTTTCGTATAAACCATGGAGACCAAAGGGTTTTTTCAATATGAATTATCGTTAGAATTCCGCTTCATTCTAGTACCTACATTATGGGTCTACGACTATTATAAATATATTACTCTTTCACGCCAGATTCTGACGTCTAATGTCGATTTCCAGCACTGAATGGGTTAAGAGACGAATAAAATGTGTGCATGAATATCACGATTTGCGAATGCTTTGTCTTAAATTCAACAAATATGAGTAATTTCCATCCACCTGAAATTGTGGTTCGCGGTAGCACAGCCTCCAATGATTGAACCTCTCGCAGTAGCGAGACACAACTTATAGTGGAGGGGGGACTTTATATTATTTATTTAGCGCTTTAAGGGTTAATAATGGATTGCAAAGGGTCATTATCTATGAAGTATTTGCTGATTCTAATGAACTACTCTCTGCCAGCCGGAATCCGGGTCTTCAAACCTAAATTCAGGGCGAATGACCTCCGAAAATCAGCGCAAAAAGCACAACAAAAACATCAGTAGTCATGTTCTATGATTCAATGTACGTCAAATTAAACAACAATTAATATTTCTCTAGAAGAATAGTAGCATTTACAATTATATATTTGTTTTTCATTATAGCTTCAATTATGTCTGATCTGATTAGAATTCAGCACTCAAAATATAAACCTGTGCCATACTAAAATAAGGCCTTCGACAATAAGATGTGACTATGGAATTTTTTGCAGATTAACGTATGTGAGCTCACGCCGCATATTGTGTATATGTATGCAATATATGATGTGGATCTGTCAATGGGCCTACTATCATCACTATCGCCACCTGAGCCCCACACCTCCAGTGCATCTGCTGCAGGTGCAATTTACACGTGCACGACCACAAGCCGCGTCAACCAACCTCTTGTAAGACACAGCTTAACTCATAAAGCGCGGAAATATTTTATATAAACAATGGAAACCAAAAGAATTTTCAATTTTTAATCATCATACATGTCTTAGTTATCTCTTTCTGATTCATTTAAATACCTATGTTATGGTCTACGGCCATTATAAATATGTTTACTCTTACAGAGCGGGGATAGACTTTATGATGTCCTTAGACGTCATATTTTGACGTCTAAAGTCCACCCCCGCGCTGTAAGGGTTAAAGGCAATATAAAGTCACTTGAGCAATATAAGTAAAGTATATATCACTAATTATCAGTTATTTTCAAAAATAAAAACTGAAAATATACAAGGGCTGGGCGGATCTCACAACTCATGACTTCATACACAAAAAACGCCCCTTATCATGAAATAGGGCGGGGGCCCTAGGGTAGTGGCTAGCACCGCTGCCTTTCACGCTAGAGTCCCGGGTTCGGTTCCCGGTCTCGGCGGTTTGAAAGAAACAAAATAGTTTCTTCCCCATCCACCTGTGAAAGTTAGTATTGTGGGGAGCCTCCGTGACAGAGAGGTAGCGTGCTCGGCCTCAGACCGCCAGGGCTCGAATTTCAAATCCTGTGTCTGGAGGACAGTGTCATCTCAATCATCTCACCATCCTCAGGAGGTTCTCCTGGCCCAGTTTAGCCTATATGTGCACAAAGGTGGCCTAAAGCCCGATTCATTTCATTTATCATGAAATAGCATTGAAACTGCATGTGGTATTATGTTCCATGTTTCTTGTATTTGTACATGAACTGAACTAGATTTCCAATCATTTTCAATATCGATAGGATGAATAAGGGGTGAGTCAATGCTGGACGCTGGCCACCAGTTTCACAGTCGTAAAAACGTTCCGAGGAGGGGCCGCGCCGGACGCGCAGCGCGCGGCTAACGCTAAATCACGCACTATATGTTGTACGCCCAATATAGCGAACCACGTTTTTTGCAATTTAAAAATATATGATGACGAAATTTTATTTTTTCAACTCCATTCAACTTGCCAAGTTATACGGAGCCTATTTCTGCCGTTTTTTCGGCAAAAATACTTTACATCGTCTGATCCTTTCTTTGTCATGTATGATGACAGGTTAAAGTCATTCATCATTGGAGCGGTGGGTAATATTAAGTGAAATTCTCGAATATCGGTATACATAAAAAAAATGATTTCCTAAGTTAAAAATAATTTTAAACAAAAATTATACCTGGACATCGCCTGACATGTTAGTACTTTACATCGTCTGATCCTTTCGTTGTCATGTATGATGACAGGTGCAAGTCATTCATCATTGTAGCGGTGGGCGATATTCAGTGAAATTTAAAAATAATTTTCAAACAAAAATTATACCTTGACATCGCCGGACATGTTAGTAAGTTGAATAGAAGTAAAAAATAATAATTTCTGCCAGTAAATATTTTTTAAATGACGAAACTGAGCGTACGTCATGGCATCAACCCTATATAGTGCTTTTCTCAGACTCTGCGTCATGATTTTCATTGTGAGACGTATATCGGTATCAGCCCATATTGCACTCTAGCTGTAGTTTGAACAATTTATGGAATTTATGATATTTGTGACGTGATCGTGTGAGAAAATACAAAACGCTGTCCATTTCATGATCGTATTTGTGCTGTATTTGTGCTGTATTTTCCCATATCGCACTCAAATGAACAGCGTTTGGCTTATCTTATCACCTGGTGACTGAGCTAAGTGGGCCTATGGACTGTACACATAATAAGACATCAATCAATAAGGAAAGTTACTGGTGCCTCATCAATTGAGATGAATACTAAGTCTTGAGCTGCTAGCTGCCAGGTGTGGGGCAATAGAGTTTTAAACTATCTTTGTGCACATTCAGCCTAAACTGGGCCAGAAGAACCTCATGAGGATGGTGAGATGGATGAGATGACACCGCTCTCCAGACACAGAATTCGAAATTCCAGCCTTGGCGGTCTGAGGCCGAGCACGCTACTTCTCGGTCACGGAGGTGCCCCACAATATTGAATCCCACCAGAGGCGAGGGGGCAATGACTGTCTCATTTAAAAAATGTCCTGATTCACCTTGGGCATTTGAACGCCATGTTCAAACTACCAGCCATGGCCATGATGATGACACCCAGATTTCTTGAGCGATAGAATGATAATGAGGTTATTGACACATACTATGTCCTCTGTGGGAAAAAGAGGGCGGGGGACCTAGGGTAGTGGTTAGCACCGCTGCTCTCACGCTAGAGTTCGGGGTTCGTTTGCCGGTCTCGGCGGTTTGAAAGAAACAAATTGTTTCTTCCTCATCCACTCGTAAAACTCAGTATTGTGGAGAGCCTCTGTGACCGAGAGGTAGCGTGCTCGGCCTATGACCTCCAGGGTTTGAATTTTAAATCCTGTGTCTGGAAGGCAGTGTCATCTCACTCATCTGACCATCCTGAGGAGGTTCTTCTGGCCCAATTTAGCCTGTATGTGCACAAAAGTAGCCGAAAGCCTGATTCATTTCATTTTTTCTGTGGGAACAAGAGTCGGACATGCGTCCCTTTATTCCCAAAGGTATGTGCGTCCACTTAGTATTAAACATCTAAGTGCCGATGCTGCCTATTTAAAATTTCACGTCACAAAAAGTGTGAGATAAATTTATTTACGTCAATGGTGTCGAATGGTATGTTTGAAAATTTAATGAATAAGGTGGGTAAAATGATAAAATGTCAGACTAAACGCTGGCTATTTTTACCAAATAAACTATAGGTACACTCCCCAGATCCGTTATTTTATAATGGCCAAAAAGAGATAAAAACGCTCAAGGTGGTGATTCTCATACTTTGAGCAGTTGTTTTCAGTATATGAGATGTATATCGTTATCAGCCCATATCTCACTCCAGCTGCGGTTTGAACTGAAATGTGTGTCAGCTATGTCATGTGCATGTGACTTAATCGTTTGAGAAAATACAAACTTTGTTCAGTTTTCGTGCGATATTGGAAAACACACCACATGTCCAATAAATACGGTGTTCGCCTAAAGGCTCACACCTTATTTCTTGAACATGTGCTGTATTTTCCCATATCGCACTCAAATGAACACCGTTTAATCTGTTTGAGTTGAATGGGTTAAGCACCTTCGTCCTTGGCGTGTTTATCAAGTGATTATCAAGTGATATTTGATTTGATACTAGAACTGGCCAGTTGTTGAATGCCGTGACACTGAAGAGGTGTGGTATGGTGGTGAGCGCCGTCAATGTGTAGAGAGTTATGTAGAATACAATGACTTAACCCCTTCATCTCTAGGGTGAGGTGGTAAGCGCCGTCAATGTGTAGAGAGTTATGTAGAATACAATGACTAACCCCTTCATCTCTAGAGTGTAGTGTGGTGTTGAGCGCCGTCAATGTGTAGAGAGTTATGTAGAATACAATGACTTAAAGCGACACAATCAGGCTAATATATTAAAACAATTCGGTGATTTTATTCAGGCTTCTTAATATGACCATATGATATAAACATGTCCATAGACTAGAACAAAAGTTATTTAATTTTTGTGCTGAAAATTCATGTCCGAAATAAGAAATCGGGATTTTCGTCTCTATATCTCGCTGAACTGGTAAATGCGCAGCACAAAAAACAAAAAAACAGTTCTAGCCTATGGACATGTTTACATCATATGGTCATATCAAGAAGCCAAAATAAAAATACCGATTTTTTTAATGATTTTTGCCTGATTGTGTTGCGGGAATCGACTCAACTTCAAGTGGGTGAAAAATTAAATAATTGTACTTAGCGCTTTATGTGCCCTTTAACCCCTTCATCACTAATCACGACCATTCTCATATCGTTTGTAATCCGTTATATTATTGGGAATGCAATGTGTGTTTCAACATCAAGATTTACAAATGTTTAGTCGGATATTAAACAGATGTATAGTATGTACATTTTCACCTACTTGAAGTTGCATGTCTATAGCCGTCAGATTCTGTCGTCTGATGTCGATCCCCGCAATGAAATTTATTATTATATTCAAATGAAGCGGAAAGAACTAACTATGATGATTTCATGGTTTATATAAATATATTTCAGCGCTTTAACCCCTTAACCGCAAAATAATTTAATTTTATTTTTCACCCACTTGCAGTTGTGTCTCGCTGACGCGATCCACAACTTCAAGTGAGTGAAAATTATTCAGATTTGAGAAAATGGAGGTAAAAAAATTTCAAATCTTGCTGATTAATGTAACTTTTTATCTTTAACAGGTTTAAAAGCTGATATGTAATGTAATGTGCTAATATAAAATGTTAAAAACGAATATGGTCGGCACCGGCGGTTACAGGGTTAATGGTGAAGATAAGTGCATTTTGAACTTTTGATGGATGTTCATACAGCCTCGAGGCCACCGTTTTCTGACGGGGAGGGGAAGGTGGGAGGTATAATGCTGATAACAGTTTTGAAAAATGAGATAATTGACGAAATGATCAATGACGGCGTAGAAGTAGTTCTGTATGACAAATAAGTCAATAAATAAAATATTATTGTTACATGTTGCCAATAAACATAATAAATCATATGCATGTCTATCTGCAAACTAGAGAGTTGGTCATTGACAATGTGCCTGACAAAATGAAAATGATATATCTAAAAGTGAAAAGGTAAAATAAACTGGGCTAGCCTGCATCTATTTTTTTTTAGCTTTCTATTAGTTTTAACCTCCTACGAGACGTTCAATGCGAAGACAAATTTGAAAATGATCATGGTAAAAGGTACATACAGGCATGTCGGGAAAACAATGAAAAAATGATGGTGACATGAAAATAAATATAAACGTTTGAAACACTTAAAACATACCGACTTTAGACTATTAGAAATCACTTTAATGCAACCATAATATATATAGTGTAAAACATGCATTGTCTCAAATATACAGATCGTTCCCTTGGAGTTAGAAGGTGCTAAACTGACACTTTACAAAGTGGCCGTTTTGCACCCTCTAACTCCAAGAGGATGAAATGAGCTGGTTTCTAAAGATGAGCAAATCTCTGGTGCGCCTCACATGCATCATTACCATGATTATGTAAAGCTACATGTAGTGTGTTGCCAAGCAGCTCACAATAGGTTTTACCACACGCGGCATAATGACGGCAGAGCTGCTCTGCAAAGCCAAAGGGCAGTATCTGCTTACTTGTAAAGTAAGCAGATACTGCCTTTTGGCTGAGCACTGGAGATTAATTCAGTTCGCGGTGCACACGGTTAACTAAACACACATTCAACGCCTGCGTCAACTGAATGAATCTCACACATATAATAGTGCAAACTGTCCAATACAACGGTCATGGTGGTCAAGCTGAGTTACACAATACCAGATAACTGGCATACGTACATGGAGGTATTTTAAGCCTTGAAGCACTGAGCTATTTTTACATAAACCAAGAGATAATTTTTTTTATTTGAAATCATCATAAATGTCCTAGTTATCCTATCCGCTTCACTTGAATACCTATGTTATGGGACTACGACGATTATCAATATTTTACGCTTTCAGTGAGGGGGCGACGTTCATAGTCATCATAGTCTGACGTCTGTATGCGACAGATTCTGACGTTTAAAGTCGGTCCCTGTGCGAAAAGAATTAACTATCTCCCAGCAGACACAAGGCACTGATCCGGTGTTGATTTAATGTTGCCCCAGAGTCGGAGAGTATTAAAAGAAGAACTTTTAATAATATAGAGTGAAAATTTCCGATCATTGCATTGTCGCAAATTTTGCTTTCGTTCTCTAAAGTTGCAGAAGAAATCTCAGGATATTTGTTTCTGTCCATTGGACAACTCTGTATGCAGCAGCTCAGACTGACTGCGAAAGGACTAATCCTTAAAAAGCTGAATTAAATAATAAATAACTTCAAGTGGTGAAAAATACTCACATTAATTTAATTTTCGACCAGAAATTTTCAAATCTTGATGTTTAAACACGATTTCATCCCCAGTACAATAACAGTGATTTGCTTGGCTAAGAAGTATGGTCATCCATCGCGGCTTAATGATCAATCATCGTTTGGGGAATGCCATTAATTATTGGGAGGCGGCATACATGCAGACATAATGAAATAATGGAAGCGCACATTATAATAACAACAGAAACAACATTTCCGAATTTGTAACGGGAAGTCGCCTTGTCCTGGCTCCTGCTACGCTAGATATCTTATTCAACTGCGATCTCTTTATTAATCAAAGGGCTGGACAGAACAGATATTTCAACCCTTACAGTGCGAGGATCGACTTTAGACGTCAGAATCTGACGTCTGTAGCCGTCAGATTCTGACGTATAAAGCCGATTCCCGCACTGTAAAGGTAAAAATATTTATACTATACCCATAATATAGGTATTCAAATGAATCAGAAAGAGCTAACTAATTGAAAAAAAACCCCTTTGGTCTCCATGGTTTAGACAAAATAATTAAGCGTTGTGAGTGTTGAGAGCCGAGTCAACAGTCTCATGGTCGGGGATTAAAGTAAGGTGTTATCATGGTTATAGGCCTACTTAATGAGTGTGTGTGTGGATCTATCATTTATGGTAACCATCTTGGGCCAGTTACTTTTAAAATCGTTTCCGCCGTTTTTATTGGGATACCCTAAAACAAGTTTCCAAGTTCCCAAGTTCCGGTACCTTCAAGTTTCGAAAATCCGAAATAAAAAAGTTTTAAAACAAACAATAATTGAAATTATTTGTTTGGCATTTAAAAAAAAGTTTTTTCCCTATTTCAACAAAAAAAGTTCAGATACTGACTTTTGCCTTTCCAATGGTATTAGACCTAACTCACTTGCGCGCACGAAATTTCCGATTTTTTATTTCCGACATGCATGTCCAAAATAAGAATTACGGCAATTTCGTCTCTATATCTCTAGCCTAACTGTTAAATGTGCAGCACAAAAATTTAAAAACTTTTGCAGTTCTAGTCTATGGACATGTTTACATTATATGGTCATATCAAGAAGCCCAAATAAAATCACTGATTTTTTATGATTTCAGCCTGATTGAGTCCCTTTAAGTCGGTGCCTCAACGGTTCAGATACATCAGATAGGATATCATATAACTGTGAATGTTGTGAACCCACGTAATGCACTCTAATGGACACGAGACATTGGACAAAAGCTGTGTCAAAGCTGGTTCATCGTCTTCTACACTGACCCAGTATCGATCCAGTATTGCTGAATGTCTGCCGGTAGCGGGCTGCACCTGAGCTCAATGGATCATAACCTCTTACGTTAAACCCTTTCAAACCTGAATTTATCATTGTCATTTTCATCCACTACAAGCCATAACAGTTAGGCCTACTACTGTCGCAATTCTCGACTTGTACATGTAGTTGGGTGGTAAATGAAAAAAATAATATCATTATTATTGAAATAGCTCCATGAAATGTTCGTTTTAAAACCGGTGCAGGAAATTAAGTCATTCTTCACATAGGAAAAAATGATACTTTGATGCACCGTGAGAGTTTAACCTTTTCAAGCCTGAATTTACCATTGTCATCTCCATCCACCACAAGCCGCGAATTGCTGTAGCAATTCTCGACTTACAGGGGATGAAGATGCCTTGAAGTGGGTGGCAAATAAAAAAAATATATTGTTATTATTAAAACAGTTCAATGAAAATTTTCGTTCTAAAACTGCTTTAATGCATCATGAGGGTTTAAAGGGTCAAGTTCGGGATCACCCCCCCCCCCCTCGACCAAACGGAATCACGGTTATGTAAACGAGTGCCACTCAGGACAAAGCAAACAGCCAGATCCCTGTCATATCACCCCCCCCCCCCCCGTGATAGCTCTGTCATAATGCCCCCATAGCTTTGTGACAGAATAATGATATTTAAACGGTTGACACAGGCCAGAGTTCGCGTTCTAATAGAACCTTTCAGGTTTGGGTGTGGGGGGTCTGCAGATCATTGCGTTGTTATGGCGGCGACTCGTAACTTAAGTAGACACTTGATGTGTTGGAGTCGCTTAAGGAGAAGAAAGTCAAGATCTTCATTCCTTAGTAACAGAGTCCGCGGCTTCCATTATATACATGATAAAAGAATAAACACTTTTAAAGATTTACCACGAAATTTCTACGGAGTCTTTCAAGGGACATTTCAAGAAAATATATTGTAATTGAAAGTATTTAACGGAGCGTATCATCAATTAATAAATATTTTATACGCACCAAGTGGTTATTTGGTGTGCAATAAAACATTTCGTGCGCACAAAATATATTATATGAATTATTCGACGTGCACCAGCTATATAATTAATGGCACAACTAACGCTCCGTACTTTCCTGATATTACTAAAATATTAATTTTTTAAAGATTTTACAGATCTGAAAAGGACACAATAAAAATCATTATTAATCAAGGAGTTAACATTCATCATATATAATTCACTGTTTTAGTAGGGTATTAGGATCGGTTTTTTAATGATTACTAGATCCTAAGAATCTATAACAAAATAATCTTATGGAACTGTAAATCATCGAATCTCTGTTTCTAGTTGCCATGTGCTTTACAAATAACATAACTTGCATTTTTTCCTAAGAAAACCCCCAAGAAAACAGGTTATAGGCCCTACTATAATTTCGCATGTGGCACGAAAAAAATACCCTTCAATACAATATTGTCCCCAATACCCCGATACACGTAAAAAGATCAACACGTTGAAGAACCCCACGTGGTTAACTCTTTAAGTAGTGTTTTATTATCATCTTCAAATTATGATAAACAAATTAAAATTAAAGAGCCTCTAGTTTCTACATGTTATCAACCATTTGCCTAGTACCTCCATCAAATATTTGTCTTGGGTGTAAATTCAAATTTACCATTTCTGATCTGCTAGTTCAGCGGGGTTTAAGAGCGCAAGATAATATTTATCGATCGAAGTGTGACTAGGACAATATCGCGTTCCCACGAGTATTTCAGTAGTCCATGACGTCATTGCCGTGGCTCGAATCCAAAGTAAATGTATTTATATTGATCGGTCTCGCTCTGCTGAACACGGAGAATGGCCCTGAATGACATGCACTGCGTACTACAATACGGATCTGCAAAGCCAAAAGGCAGTATCTGCTTACTTGTAAGTAAGCAGATACTGCCTTTTGGCTTTGCAGGGCACTCTAAAGCCAAAAGGCAGTATCTGCTTACTTGCAAAATAAGCAGATACTGCCTTTTGGCTTTGCACAGCGAAATATGGATCTGGTCCACGGGAGTAGTTCTAGCCGTGGACGGCCCACACCGTAATAATGTGGGCTGTGGATTGCTATACTCGTTTCACCTGAGACGAGCCTCGTGTTTCAACATGGCGGTGAGTGTGAGCGATCGCCAACCTAAGGTTCGAAAATGACCAAAATATTTTAATAACGTTGCAGAAAATGTGCTACTTTACCCTTACCACGCTGAATTATTTTTGTATATACCATTTGAAATTTATTTTTCTTAAATTTGAAATCATCATAAATGTCTTAGTTTTCTTTTTTCCGCTTCATTTGAGTACCTATGTTATGGGTCTACTTATCGCTATTATAAGTATTTTTATTCTTACAGTGCGGGGATCGTCTTTATACGTCAGAATCTAACGTCTACAGACGTCATATTCTGACGTATAAAGAAGATCCCCGCACTGAAAGGGTTAAGTTCAAATGTAGGTGAAATGTTGTTGATTCAAATAAACCTATTATCGACCTGTTTTGGTCATGCGGCTAGTGGGCCAAAAAACTCCAGAGGGCCCAGTGATGTTTTAATGCTGGCCCAAGGTCGCAGACGTTGGGCCAGCATTAAACCAGCATTGGTTTGACATCTCGTCCCAGCGGTAGGGGGGGGGGAGGGGGTAGATTCACAGAATAGGAATTGCATGCACGTGGGTCGTAACGTGTGGGATGTGTAGGTCGATCTGGATCATTGGACTTCACCATGCTAGCACGTCCCGATGTAAAACACCATATACTGCTGTGCAAAGCCAAAAGGCAGTAACTGCTAACTTTGCAGGTAAGCAGTTACTGCCTTTTGGTTTTGCGCAGCAGTATAGCCACAGCATTTCCAACAGTCTCTATCACTACTTCTACGCAATTACAAATCCATTACTTATAAAAATTGTCCCATCGTTTGTAGTTATAATACCACGAATAAACTGTATTATATGCAATAGCAATAAACACATAACTTATTATTATGTATCCCCTCTGTACACAGATGTGGGGATGTTGGCCCACCATCTACGACGCTGACCCAAAATTAGCCCAGTATTGGGTTACCGTGTCGGCGCCACGCTGAATGTGGGCCAACGTCACAGACGGGGGGGCCAACATTAACCCAGCTTTGGTTCAAAGCATCGTGCTGGTACCGCCAGCATGAAGTACTGACTAGGGCTGAATGGATACTGGCCAGCACCGCCGACGCTGGCCCAACATTTAACAAACATTGGATTGGTGTCAGCTTGTACTCTGTGGACATACCACAGCCAACAGAAAGCACTGTCCCGTGTTGAATGATTGATGGCCAGAGCCGACGACGGACGACCAGCGCTGAACCGGCATTGGGTTGACCTGCCCAAACCTGTGGTGTTTGCTGGGCATAGTGTGGTAGGCGATAGGCCCTGCATGATACGGGTCAATTTAGCTATCGAGCAAACACGGGTATTCACACAATGCTGTTTCAATGTTGGGCCACCGTCGAAGATGGTGGGATAGGGATATCAACCTTTAAGCTGCTGGAGGGGAGATATCTCCATTTTTTGTTCACACAAAGACTAGACCCTTCTAGTTAATATTTGGTAATAATGCACTAGGAGAATTATGCAGTATGGTGATGTGCACCGAAATGGTTTCGGGGCTCATTCAAATGGATTGCAATATGTAGGCCTATTACAGCAAACGACATAATAATTATGTTTGTCCTAATGTAGTATTATAACGTAAGATAAAGTAACGCCAGAGTTCCGGGTTCGGTCTCGCGGTTTAAAAGAAACAAAAAATGTTTCTTCCCCATCCACGTGTGAAAGTCAGTATTGTGGGGAGCCTCCGTGACCGAGAGGTAGCGAGCTCGGCCTCAGACCGCCAGGGCTCGAATTTCGAATCCTGTGTCTGGAGGACAGTGTCATCTCAATCATCTCACCACCCTCAGGAGGTTCTCCTGGCCCAGTTTAGCCTATATGTGCACAAAGGTGGCCTAAATCCCGATTCATTTCATTTCCTACAGTTGGTATGGCTCTTATGCGTCTTAAGAAGGCATCCTAACCTATATAAGGATATTTTTCTAGTACAAATCAGCGTAGCCACTGGATTGGATTAAATGTTTACGTGGTAAGTGGTATATCACCGACATACAATAGGCTGCATATTTAGTGGCTATACTTATACAGTAAACGGGATTTGTATGCGTAACCTGGCCACACACCTATCACAACAGCTGACAGATTAGGGACGCACCATTAGATACCTGGGGGGGGGGGGGAGGGGGGGGGGCTAGAGTTTTTTTGTTTGTGAACCTCTTTGCTCTTTGTACCTCTGCAAGGAATTTTTTTTGGGGCGGGGCGGTGAACTCCAGACAAACTTTTTTATGTTTTTTACTTTTTATCAATTCTGTCTATATTTTCAAACAATTTTTCCCAACTTTTGTGGCGACAAACCTTTTTTATCTTTCTTCTATCCCCCCTCCCGGATATCTAATGGTGCGTCCCCAAGGCAAACTCTTACAACGCTGAACTATTTGTGTATACCCATGGAGACGAACGGGTTTTTTTCAATTTGAAATCATTATAAATGTCTTAGTTAGCTCGTTCCACTGCATTTGAATACCTATGTTATGGGTCTACGGCCATTTTAAATATTTGAGGGTTACGCCTCTGAATACAAGTGAACAAGCGAATCATGCATGGTGAATCAATTGCACAATTTAAACAAGTTATTAATTTGAACATTATTAATTTAGATTATTAATTTGAATTTTCACTCACACGTGTGCCCGCTGACGCGATCCACAACAGCTGCATATATGAAAAAACACACATTACACTGAAAAAATGCTATAAAAGGTTTCTTAACGGCTTATTGTGTATAGGATAAAGCCCGAGAAACTCTCAATTCTTAGCTTTGAAAAAGGTCCGAGGCTAAAGCCGAGGCCTTTTCACAGCCAAGGATTGTGAGCTTGAAACGCCTCCTGTCTTGGATGCTGCCAGTGTTGTACCTCATTATTGTCTCTACAGTCATCTCATCACGTACTTTATCTTGTCCGGAGGTCTGCCAAAATCAGGTACACCAAAAAATACATTCTTTACCTCTAACCCATGGAGCACTGATAGAGACTGTAGTGTTATGTCTGTGGTTTTATATATATTCTTGGCCCCTTCAGTCACGGTACTCAAAGATGTAACGATTGAATATAGGAATGGAGATTTGGGCCATCTCCTGAGGATGGTGAGATGAATAAGATGACACTGCCCTCTGGTGATCTGAGGCCGAGCACGCTACCTCTTCGTCACGGAGACTCCCCACAATATTAAATATTTACGAGTGAGCGGGTAAGAAACAATTTTTTTTGAATTCTTAATGCCAGAGCGGGAGACCAACCCACGATCTCCGACTTTTCAAGCAGGCAGCTTTAACCACTGCACCAGGGCCCCCGCCCTCAAAGATGTAACATGCCCTGTCAATAAGCTGACTTTGTTGAGTCAGGCGGCTGGGACCCTGCTCGGCCTCAGACCGCCAGGGCTCGAATCCTGTGTCTGGAGGACTGTGTCATCTCATTCATCTCACTATCCTCAGGAGGTTATCCTGGCCCAGCTTATTCATTCATTCATTCATTCATTCATTCATTCATTCATTCATTCATTCATTCATTCATTCATTCATTCATTCATTCATTCATTCATTTATTCATTCATTCGTTCGTTCGTTCGTTCGTTCGTTCGTTCGTTCGTTCGTTCGTTCGTTCGTTCGTTCGTTCGTTCGTTCGTTCGTTCGTTCGTTCGTTCGTTCGTTCGTTCGTTCGTTCGTTCGTTCGTTCGTTCGTTCGTTCGTTCATTCATTCATTCATTCATTCATTTATTCATCCATCCATCCATCCATCCATCCATCCATCCATCCATCCATCCATCCATCCATTCATTCATTCATTCATTCATTCATTCATTCATTCATTCATTCATTCATTCATCGATTTGTCTGAGCATAAGCGTGTTGGTCAGAGATTCACGCTCACCTGTAATCCGACCGATAATTTAGTGAGAGCGATTTCATCAATTTATTGACTCCCGCTATCACCCCTTGGGGATGAAAGGGTGTATCTGTCATTTCACAAAGTCGCAGATACAGCCTTTCAAATTCAAAGAGTCGAAAAAGTCCTAATTATCAAATGTGTGATGTGTGCTCCTTTAATTAAGTCTAATAGACACAGCCAGTGAAGTATACAGATACATCTACATGAGTTAACCCTTTCAGCGCGGAGACGGGCTAAACCGCGCTGAAAAAAATCAATATTGTAATGGTCATAGACCCATAAATAACATAGGTATTCAAATGAAGCGGAAAGAGCCGAATAAGACATTTATGATGATTTCAAATTTAAACAACGTCTTGGATTATACACATCAGCGTTGTCAGGGCTAATGCCTCAGCGGCGACTCATAACTTCACCTTGATCAATTTGAAAAGTAACAGTTGATGGTTTGTGCAATCTTACTGGTTACGAATTTTATTGTTCAAATTCGATTGACAAACAGCTGTGGCTCTCAACATGTCACCCTTAGATCACTGAGCTATTACATTTAAATCTTCGGTCATTTGAAGTTATGTCTCGCTAACGCGATCAACAACTTCCAGTGACTGAAAATGTGTATGATTTGTGAAATTTAAGTACCAACAGTGTTTCAAGATTGAAAGCATGTTTTACTTTTAACAACTGGTCATACAGGTGCTAGAAAAAAAACACAGAATATCGACATCAGTGTTCTAAGAGTTCAATACAAATAACCCTGAATACACGGGTCACAGCGATGACGTCACCATCTCCAAGGAGCCGTGAACGACTGTATGGATCGCTGGACGTCTGTTTACACGTGCGATCTAGGGATCCTTTTCAGCGCGGGGACCGTCTTTATACGTCAGAATATGACGTCTCTAGACGTCAGATTCTCACGTATAAATACTGAAATAATTAAAACATTTATAAAGGCCGTTAACCTATAAAATAGGTATCTAAATGGAGCGGAAAAAGTTGACTGAGACATTTATGATGATATCAGAGAGTAAAAAACCCTTTGGTCCCCATGATTTGTCAAAAAATATTATGGTAAATAGTACAGATTTTGTGTTTTATTGGCACATGTAGCCTATAATCATTTGGGGATATGTCTAATTTTTATAAATAGACATATTGTTCATATAGACATATTTGAAGCTGGAAATTGCGTCAGCAATTCCAGCTTCATTCCATGGTTTATACAAAGTATTTCAGCGTTGTAAGGGTTAACCCTTGTGATACTGAAATGCTTGTTTTATTTTCATTCATTTGAAGCAAACACACCCGAAATGTGTCAATGAACAATAATAAGTTGTGCCACAGGAATTTGAGCCGTGGTTTTATTAACTCTCACAACGCTGAAGCTGAGTTATTTTTGCATAAACCATGGAGATCTTAGGGTCTTTTTCATTTTAAAATCATTATAAATGACTTACTTGGCTTTTAACTGAGCACATTTCACAAACTTATTAACCCTTCATCTGATTAACCCTTTACCCGCTATGTTCCTTCATTGATTTTTTCACTAGGTTGAAGTTGTGTCTCGCTACTGCGACCTACAACTTTTGAGTAAAGAATACTCATAATGTGCTTAGTTTGTGTCAAAACGTTTGCAAATGGTAATTTTTAATCACACATTTTGTTTAAACATCAAGATTTAGAAATGTTTGATCTCAAATTAAACAAATATGCTTAATTTTCATCCACTTGAAGTTGTGGATCGCGTTAGCGGGACACAACTTCAAGTAGATGAAAATTTAAATTTAAATTAAATTATATAATCCAGAGGTTCAAGGGTTGAGCTCCCTTGAGAACGTATATTTCAATTCAATTCAAATTCAAAATGTATTTATTGACATTTGTTAAAATACATGATGTTGTCTTGTTGATAAATACAGAACATCTACTGGTATTATGTGCCCTAGTAATACCAATATTCAATTATTTAAAGAAAAATGCAGAAAAAACAGTGCAAACAAACTAAGTGCTAACTAACTAAGAGCATTTCTCAATCTTATATAACAGAAAAACAAATTAGCTATTCTTTAAAGCTATGTTTATATAATGACAAACTAATATTTGCTTTATATTGTGTTTATTTATTATTTATTAATTTGAATCATCATAAAATTGTGAATGAGATTGGCGAGACATTCACTATAATTATCATTTATGCAAAGGGGAAATATAATTGCCCCAAAATAGAGGTCACCACAGCAGAAGAGTTAAAGAGTGTCTGGGTTAAGGGACGCACAATTTTATATCTTGGGGGGGGGGGGGGGTGACTAGAAAAAAAATGAAAAAACAAATTGTTACCACAAAAGTAAAAAAAAAGGTTGTTGCCGAAATTAATGAAAAAATATTTTGATCAGAAATAAACACCAAATTGTGACGTACATAATAGGGAAGGCATACGAAAAAAATAAATATTTCATTTCTTCAACGAAACATAAAAAAAATTGTCGGATGTTCATCGCCGATAAAAAAAATTGTTTTCTCGCGGATGTAAAAAAAAGTTTGCAAGCAAAAAAACTCTAGACCCCCTCTTCCCAGATATTTAATGGTGCGGCCCTAATGCCCCACTGCAGCTCAAATCACTGAGAGTCAACATCATAGCAAACAACATACTTTGGCCTTGTATTGGTGCAATGCTGACCAGCGTCTACGACGCTAGATCAGCATGCAACCAATACAGGGTCTACATCTCCCGTTCTATTGAAATGTTTTCAAAGGCTGAGATGTTGGCCATAAAACAGATCGAGGCGACGACGTGCCAACGACTGGTCTTCATTGGTTTACTGTGCGTCAACAACTTCTTCTGGAACTAAATCCATGCAGACTTGGGAACCGAATCCAAACATACCTGTGTGTACATTCAGCCTTAAACACAGTCCTGCTAACCATCCTGGGGAATTCTCTACTGGATCATATAGGGCCTAGCTACCTTATTGTGGTGCATTACTCCCAAGAGTCATTTTTTAAGTTAGATTTATTGTGTTCCAGCTTTTCAAGTTATTCTAGTCGCATGAATAGTTGTTTCTCTGGTAAAACTTACATAGATAGATAGCTGTTTTTGTCATAGAAATAAACAGTCGAGCCTCTCCATAACGAACACGCTTAGAACGGATTTCTGGGTATAGCGAAATATTTCTCGGGAGCGGATCGTTTCCCATATAGGATTACATGTATTTAAATTTTGCTTATTGCGAAGTCGTTTACTGCACAATTCGTTTATTACGAACCACTTTTTGATCCCCAAAATCACATTTTACCCTCTTATTATTTATTTAAAAAAATTCAACCGAAAAATAGATTAAAGGCCCCATGTAATCTTCAGACCTACTCCGCACAATGTCATATTTCATACAATTTTAGATGTCTTTTAAATATTAGAGTGCTCAGCTCCCATTTTTAAACCACTGGGAACGATTTTCCCAAAGGCAAAAGTAGGGAGCGGAGCTAATTCGTGACGTCAAAAGGTGGAGACATGCTTGGCTGGTTATAATACATGTACATGTACATGTAGCTGATGATGTGCATTGTATGATTTTATAAAACTGACCAAAGACAACACGGGAGGTCGGTCCAGCGCTGTTATGAGATAGTTCATTGTGATATTTACTTTAATTATATTGATGAACTGAAATCATTTCAGAGGGTCTTTAACTTAGTGAATAGAAAAATGGATTAAGATTTTACATGCCTGCAGACTTTGCCTGTAGATCTTTGCAGATTTTTTCACTATTAATCATCAATAATTTAGTATTTCTTTCATTGCAAAATATTTTTGATCCCCGAGATGACATGTTTCCCTCCTATTGCGAAATACTGTCGCCAGGCAACCAGCCAGCTCCATCAATATAAAATGCAACCGAAGCAACATTTAACTTAGTGAATATCCAAGTGTATACTAGTATGTATACAATATGTAGGGTTAGCATAGTTAGTTCTGTGAATCTGTGATATCGACATGAATGTACACTTTAATTCTGGATTACCTTTTATATATTTAAACAAGCACAGAGTATTTTAAATATTCATCATAACTAATTAAAATAACGATAAACACCATACAGCATTATCATGGAATATGTATATAGGGCATATATTTCCCCGCACCAAAACCAGAGATAAAATAGCTACTATAAGTTTTTCTAGATGGCAGAAAAAAAACACACTCTGGAATCAGTAGAAAATTAAGTCTTATATACAAGTTTACATATTTTTATAGTGCACGTTAAACACAATATTACTAGCTATATGATCTTTAAGAGGCGTATGATACAGTCAAACACACATAGCCAAACACGTTAATACTTCATACTTCGTTATTTGAACACTCCTCAGCCAAACAATGGACATTTCCACATATTATTAAATATTGACACCGGGAGTGAAAACTTCTCAGATCTCAAAGAAAGAGTCAGTTGACAGAGCAGCTCTGACTAATTCCTTAGGGTCCCACCCGGTCCAATAACACAGGCGACGGGAATGGTCTCCTAACTAAAAACACTAAAACTAGCCCTAAACCTTATTGGAATAATTTCAAGTAAAATAATCTAATATAGGGCGATGCACAGTGTCTGATCATGAGAAATGTCATTAAGCTATTTAGATAATAATATTGTTTAGAAATGAAATGTCAACTCTTTCAGCGCGGGGATCGACATTAGACGTCAGAATCTGACGTCTATGGATGTCAGATTCTCACGTCTAAAGTTCATCCCCGCGCTAAATTGAAAATAACCCTTTGGTCTCTTGGTTTATGTATTAAATATTTCAGCGCTTTAAGGGTTAATTATAATATAATATATTGAGCAGGATATATTGCACATTTTGATTCTGGATCTATTTAGAAATAGCGCATTTGTCCCCTCAATCCACAATCACCATGCTACCAACCATGAAAGATGCCTTAAAACTTCACCAGGCCATGTTTTTTATTATCCATGATCCCCTATTTGCATGCAAAAAATAAACACGACTTTATAGAAAGTTTCTATTTTTAACCACCGTTGCAATTTTCACAAATCACTAATCGTAACCTTTGAAAATATTACCCACACCTTATTATCAAAGGAAAACCATCCGGTAAAACTCCACAGATCGGGGGGGGGGGGGGGATGGTTCTGTTTTATTAGCACGCTAAGTCACAATTATTGAGTTTTGAAATGAGTTTTTAAAGGTCAAGATTTGTGAATGTTTGGTTTCAAATTGAATAGATATGAGTAATTTTCAGCCACTTGAGGTTGTGGGTCGCGGTAGCGAGACACAACCTCAGGAGGGTTAAAATTTAAATAAGATAGCTTAGCGAGTAAAGGGTTAAGATTGGTATATGCAGGACTCTAGGGCCTAACCTTTAAAGCGCTGTATTTTTTATTAAAAACTTTGGAGACGAAAGTTTTTTTTTTAAATTTTAAATCATCATAACTGTCTTAGTTAGCTCTTTCCGATTCATTTAAATACCTATGTTATGGGTCTACGGCCATTATAAATATTTTTACTCGTACAGTGTGGGGATCTATTTTAGTCGTTAGAATCTAACGTCTACAGACGTCAGATTATGACGACTAAAGTCGATCCCCGTACTGTAAGGGCTAAGTGGTCACAGTGTGAACGACCTCAACAGGTTTATAGTCAACACACAGTTTGAGGAGTGTTTCTGTGGAGGGGGCAGCTCCTCCATGGAGTGCTTACATGGATACCTCCCTGGATGCTCAACCTCTCAGCCCAGAGTTTGCGGAGCAGATCTCCTGACGCAAGGATTCCAGCGAGCACGAGACATTCACCCAACGCTGATCTAACGCTGAGCCAGCGTCGCAGACGGTTGCCTTACGTCAAAGCAGCATTGATTGAATGTCTCGTGTTTGCTTGGATTATCTCTGCTAGCGGGGGGGGGGGGTGATATCCTCTCGTATTACCAGGTCGAGGCAGGCGGCCATTGTGATTTATTCATACCGCCCGCCGCATGTAAAAAAAAAATATTTCACGCCCAAAAAGCTGGTTACATCGCTGCCAACCTGATGCGGATCCCCACAATTTGCCCAATGTCTTGCTTATATCTCAGATATCGACCCAACACTTTAAAAAATATAAGTTCTTTATAAGGAACCCTTGAGTACTATCACCATGTAACCCCAGGAGAACCCTTGCATGGTAATAGTACCGAAGGGTTCTTTCAAAAGAACCTATGTTGTTTAAAGTGAACATTCAGAAAGCGTTGCATTCCAGATAGATACGCAACAGACAGATAGGCCTACATTCATCATATCGGTCAACTTCTCCTATCTAGATGGAAGATCCCGTATCACAACGGTGTTAAACCTCAAAATCATAATGGTGGGGTCCCTGGTGCAGTGGTTAAATCTGCCCGCTTGGAAAGTCGGAGATCACGGGTTCGAATGCTCTAGCATTCAAGTTTCAAAAAAACGAAATGTTTTTTCCCTGCTTACTCGTAAAAATTCAAGGTTGAACGCCAGGGTTCGAATTTCGCATTCTGTGTCTGGAGGGCAATGCCATCTCATTCATCTCACCATCATCAAGAGGTTAGCTTGGCCCAGTTTAGACTATATGTGCACAAAGGTGGCCTAAAGCCTCATTCATTTCATTTCATTAAAGTTTTTATCATGTCTGCACTACCCTCGCTCATAAAGTATCACAACCCCCCCCCCCCCCTCGACCAATGTACCACACACCATAGGGTGTTTTTCTGGATTTGAGACAGGCACTCCCACCGTGTGTCCTCCAAACTCCATCATGCCCGTCGTTGTAAGACAGATTGAATATCATCTGCTCTCCTCTGAGAAGACGAGCATCGCCCACTGGTCATCTGGGGAGGGGATGACACTTAAATGCGAGGTTAGTATAGTTTATAGCCCATCTTATCCTTTTTGTTTGTCCTTCAAGTAAGAACATTTGAACGCGAAGTGAGAACTAAATGTATTAGGTTGTCATATTTTTGTATTGAAAATATAGATTTGTAAGTAATTGTTATCCACTTGTAATTGAGAATCACGGTAGCGGGACACAACTTCAAATGGGTAATTGTTTATATGCGATAATGTAGTGTTTCACGGGTTAGCCCTTACCCTGCTAAATTATTTTTCTAAATTCAGCCACTTGAAGTTGTGTCTCGCTACCGCGACCCACAACTTCAAGTGGCTGAAAATCACTCATATTTGTTTAATTTGAGAGCAAACATTTGAAAATTTTGCTGTTTAAACACCCATTTCATTCCCAATATCAGTGATTTTATCGACTAATAAAACATGTTAAAAACGACAATAGTGGTGATCAGCAGGCAAAGGGTTGATGGCGATATAAACATGTATTGAATGAAAGCGCTAGATTAAAAGATGGAAATGTTCCATGAGGAATATACATACATTGACATGAGAAAATATAATATATATACACATTTTTAATCCACAAATAACTTGAATAATTTACCACATTTTTTAATTGATTCAGAAATGTTTTGCCAGAAGTGAGGTGATAAGACAATAAAGCTGGATGCATTGTAAAATAAAGTAATTGAACCTAATTTCTTTGTATATGTCATTCACCTTCAGGACCTAAACCTCAATCATATAGGTGATTACAAACGCACTTATTTTATAAAGCACCAAGTGAAATCATAGTAATATAATAATCCATCAAATACGCATATATGGCTAATTTTCACACAATTAAAATTGTGTGTTGCGACAAGAACTCAGCTGAGTGAAATTTGTATCACTTAATTTAGCACTTTAAGGGTTAAAAACTGCTCCACAGTATATAGTTCCCCAAATTAATAAGATGGTGATAAACTGATAAATATCTAGAGAACTGCTATGTATAAAATTTAAAATTAATCACACATACGGTTCAAAAGCTATCACGTTTACAAGTTTTTTGGGCGGCCATCCCTGAAACGGAGGTTTTTTTTGGGAGGGGGCTGGGGGGTCAGTAACAAAAAGCTAAGCTTGATCGATTGATTGATTGATTGATTGACAAACTGACTGAATGATTGATTGATTGATTAATTGATTGGTTGAATAATTGATTGATTGATTGATTGATGGATTGATTAATTGATTAAATAATTGATTGATTGATTGATTGATTGATTGATTGATTGATTGATTGATTGATTGATTGATTGATTGATTGATTGATTGATTGATTGATTGATTGATTGATTGATTGATTGATTGATTGATTGATTGATTGATTGATTGATTGATTGATTGATTAATTGATTGATTGATTGATCGATCGATCGATTGATTGATTGATTGATTGATTGATTGATTGATTGATTGATTGATTGATTGATTGATTGATTGATTGATTGATTGATTGATTGATTGATTGATTGATTGATTGATTGATTGATTGATTGATTGATTGATTGATTGATTGATTGATTGATTGATTGATTTGGATGTTAAAATGAACAAATTTAATTAGCTGACTGTGCATGATGCTTGCTAAAAAATTACAAACTATAAGTGTCCCTATATTATCAGAGATGTTTAATTATAAAAGGAGATTGAACGGATTTTCTATTTGTTTTCATACTTACCTCAAATACATTATATAAAGCGACGTCTGTGAGGAAAGAGCAATGCTGTAATAGCAAGACCGACGATAGTAACTGAGTACTTGATATGCAAACGGTGTTTGCTTGAATGCGATATGGGAAAATCCAGCATTCGTTTAATGATGAAGGTGTGGGATCTTTAGGCGAACACCTTATTTAATGGATATATATATATTTCCATATCGCACAAAAAATGAACAATGTTTGTATATTTTCACTCGATCATGTCACACATGACATAACTGCCATACATTGCAATTGAAATCACAGAAGAGTGCGATATGGATGATGCTCATGATGCTGATATGCCTCTCATGATAAAAAAGACTGTATAGTGTGTGAGAATAAAGTAGCTGCTGTTGTTAAATTATCTACAAGACCTATAGAATTTTAAGCATAGAAAGCTCTCTCAAATTTATGAGCAAGTGAACATGAACTGATTGTTGGTGTTGGAAGACATATTAAATTACTTTTGAACGAACGTATATGGAAAATCTGTAAGGTAGATATTTAAGATGAAAAGCAATTTCTTTAAATTCCTCTTTATACTATGATCTCCGTAAAACATTGTTTGATAATATATCGACGAATTTGTCATATTTTAATGTTAACGCGATGGCACAATTTAATATATTGCTTAATTCACGCGGGCGAGGGGCTGTGCATGTCGCTGGATTTGTATATAATTTTTTTATTTTAATAAAATCAACATGATAGATTTTTTTATTGACTATTTTTGTATTTATATGTATACATAATTATGTCTAGGCGTTCTAGGCCTATATAATGTATTTTCAATGTCAACAAACACTTTTTATAAATCAGCATGTAAATGTAATATAATTATGTACTTAGTTTTATGTATATACCCTGAATCCTGTACGGATATAATATGTCAATAAATTTGCTTTTATTTGATTTGTGAAATACCCATGTGTTTGTGATATTAATATTAATACACAGGTTTTAACCTTAACTCGACGAGGCCGCCATTAACGTGATCGTCTAGTCACATTGAGACGGGAGAAACAAGGAGATTTCTCCGATACAGCAACACATGATCAAATAAACTGTGGCAGATGGTTGGTTCAGCGTCACAGACTTTGAACCAGCCATCAGGCAACGATGGACCAGTGAGTGTATCGTGTCTGCGGCCGCCACAAACAAAATACTAATTCAGGTGGAATGGACACTGATAATGCCATGTCGTCTATTTAATGTCCCCCTGCATTGTTTGTATGTATTACTCATTGCTGACTCAATTTCCCAGCTTGAAAGGACGAAAAATATGAATATTTATGGGAAATATAGACACCTCCCGAATTGAATAGATATTATGACGAGATGATTACCAAGCAGAAACTATTTTTACGATTTTTACTTAACCCTTTAAACCCTCACGATGCATTGAAACATCATTTTGCATCTCTGAAGAACGACTTCACCTAGGGGTTTTAAAACGAACATTTACATGGTACTGTTTCAATAAAAAGTATATTTTCATCCACTACAAGCCGAGAATTGCGACAGCAATTCGCGGCTTGTAGTGGATGAGATGACAATGGTTAATTCAGGCTTGAAAGGGTTAATTTGGTTCAGGGTTGATTTGAAATCGTCTATAGAATAGCAGTACACGGTTAACTCGTATATATATACAGACCTAGCAGCACAAGAGTTAAATCGTATATATATATACAGGCCTAGCAGTACAAGTATATAGGCATATGTTGTTGTTGTTGCTATATATAGCAGTAGGCCTACAAGGGTACTGGGCTAATAACGGCGGCATAAACAAATACTGTCTCTGTTCCCAACAAACACGAGGCGTTGAGCCAATGTTGTTTTAATGTTGGGCCGACCTCGAAGACAGTGGTCCAACATTAAAACAACATTGGCTCAACGCTTCGTGTTTCCTGGTTTACTATTACATAAGACTTAATTACTACTTGGTTTCTAGGTTGTACAGGTGTGGTATCGATCTATACTATTCTGCTTACTTTAATATGCAGCTACTGGTTTTTGGCAGCACAGTACTGCGCAGGTGTAGTACCCACTAGTAGAGGGAGAACAAATACATCTGAAGATGCTGCGCAGATCGGTATTACGTAATTCCTTTGATCTGTCACTGATACCAGCACCGGCGACACATCAGAGCCACTAATGGGACTTTGTCTTATCCCCAGGCAGCTTATGATATTTATATAAGGACGCTCTCTTTGAAATTATAAACTTTGAAGATGTGCTATTTATCAACTCCGGTTTCTTATTATGTCGTCGGTATCTTGTCATTGCGGCGCTGCCTGGACACACTATCCCGTATCCGCCGCTGTATAAAGGGCTCTGACTATAGATCTGCATTCCTAACATTTTG
>OZ024916.1:10485876-10493376 GCA_964017125.1 Flabesymbios commensalis
GAAGATGAGAGGAAAGCTAGCGAGGCCAGAAAAGCCAGGAATGTCTTGGTCAGGGAATGGCTACTAAATAGAACATATTATGGACAGTATACAAAGCTGGTACAGCAGCTAGAGGAGGGAAATTCCAAAAGCTTCAAAAACTTCATGAGCATTGACCTGAAGATGTTCTGGGAGCTTGTGCTCAGACTGACTCCTCGAATCTAGAAGCAGGACACTAACTATAGAAAAGTACAGTAACCTGGTCAGGTTTAGGCTCTGGCTCCTTTTCAGGTTGTTGGGTTGGTTCCAAGGATGAGAGCGGCTTTATACTTTCTTCACCTGGCATATTTTCTTTGGATCCATTATGGTATTATAATTAGTAATACATTTTGCTGAATTATCTGTATTTGTCGTTATGCTGTCTTAACTCTTAGAACACTGAGCTAAGAAATTTAAAATTTTCATCCACTTGAAGTTGTGTCTCGCTACCGCGATCCACAACTTCAAGTGACTGAAAATTTGTGTTATTTGGAAATTTAAGTCCCAACATATATCAGTGTTTCAAGATTAGAAGCATATTTAATTCTTAACAACTGGTTATACGGGTGTTAACAAAAACACAGAATGTCTACTATAGTCGACATCAGCGTTGTAAGGGTTGATTAGGACGCGATCGCAGAACGAGCAGATAACCTGCTGCTATCTCGTCCGTATGTATTTGATAAACAGTCGTCGCTACAGAGTCGTGGCATTCGTTAGCTAGACACTAAGCATTCGTTAGTCAGTCGCTAATCAGTCGTCTCCCCATCAAATCTGTCGTTAAGCAGTTGTTGTTGTCGGTTATCACTCGTCTCAAACCAGTAATTAAAATTAATTCGTCACAGTTTGTATAGGCGTCGCTGAGGCTGAGGACCGTTCGCCCAAGAGTTGTTAGACAATCGCTTAACAGTCGTTAGACAGTCTGAAATCAGTCCTAATTTAAGCTAGTATCTTACCGAGCTTGCGACCGATTGGCGACTGAGACGAATGGACCATTCTTCTGCTTCTGTTTTTAATCTTTATTTAGTCTGAAGCTAATCGCCAAGAAGTCGGAATCAGTATCTCGCTCGTAAATTGGTTGCTCACCGCGATTTCAGTCGCTTCCAGATTTTGAACATATTCAAAATCTGGCGGCAACTGGTAGACGAATTATTTTCGTTTATTGGTCGTTAATTAGTCTGTAACAACTTTCTAATTAGTCTTTTACTCTTCAGTGGTTGCTTAAACGTCGTACCTAATAGTTCTGTTCAGCAGTCCTTGAAAAAATAGTTAGCGACTCCTAGAAACCATTTGGCGAATATGACGAACAGTTAGCGATTAAATTACGACTGATTTCAGACTGTCTAACAACTGTCAAACGACTGTCTAACAATCTTTAGCGAACGTCCTCAGCCTCAGCGACGCCTCTACAAACTGTAGCGAATTTATTTTAATTACTGGTGTGAGGCGACTGATAATCGACAACAACAACTGCTTAACGACACAGATTCGATGGGAAGAAGAATGACAAACGAATGATTAGGGTTTATTTAACGAATGCGACGACTGTGTTGCGACTTGAAAGACTGTGGCGACTGTTTAGCAAATGTATAACGACCAGCTAGCAACAGGTTATCTGATCGTTAGGTTGTTAGTCAGTCGGTGATTGTAGATTCGTTGGGCGATCGCATCATATATAACGTCAGCATAACAACGTAAACAGACAAGTCAGCGAGTGAGACAATTCAACGAAAATGTATAGACTACCAATTAATCATAACATCAAAATGGTTCCGAAGAAAAGAGGCCAGGTGAAAAAAAAGCAGCAGTCTCTGTCTTGAACCCAACCCAACGACCTGAAAAGGGGCTTGAGCTAGACCAACATGGAAACCAACTCCACCCAGTGATCAGGATGAATCACCCGATGATTCAGATAACACTGTCATTGCAGCTACAACCCATAATCATAAAAAGACGAGGAAGAAAGGGGAGGTAGAAGATGCCCAACAAGATGATTCGTCTAGTTCGTCAACAGATTGTTCAGGAATCGCTCTGCAGTCGTCAATAGTCGTCAACTGATTGCTCAAGAATGGTAAACCAGTCTGAAAGCAGTTGCCAAATTCTCTTCATTTACTACAAGGTCGGATTATTGTCGAAATACAGTCGCTGTATGTTAACGATGAATTAAAGTATCTACGACGCAGACATGCACCCCCTAAGCGAACATTTGTCAAAAGTATTCAACCAAGTTGTCGTCTGATTCGCTTAGCGGTCGCAAGAATGTCGTGTAGATCAGTCGTTATAGACCACACTCACTAAATTTTTTGACAAATTCGCTAAGCATGTCGTTTCACAAAGCAGTCGTCAGAGTCGCTATCAGTTGCCAAGCAGTCATTTCTTGGTGAGATACTTGCTTTATATTGTTCTTAATATTCTCAAAATGGTTTCTAGAAGTCGCCAACTATGTTTTCAAAGACTACTGTACAGGACCTAGTGCGACTTCGAAGCAACCACTGACGACGTCCTGGCGAGTAAAAAGACTAATAATTATTACAGAGTTGTTACAGATCAATTAATGTAGTCGTCGGAAGGTTTTTGACTATGTTCAAAATCTGGCAGCGACTTAAATCGCGGTGAGAAACCAATTTACGAATGAGATAATGATCCCGACTTCTTGGCTAATAGCTTCAGACTAAAAAATATTCAAAACAGAATCCCAGGAATTTCCATTCGTCTCAGTCGCCAATCGGTCGCAAGCTCGGTAAGATACTAGCTTTAAGACAAAGGCTGATATCTGAAGGGCTGTGATGTCCATGCCGTGGCTTCCCAGCAAACACGAGACGTTAGCCCACCGTTTCCGACGTCGACCCGACATTGAACCAACATTGTGTGAACGTGTCGTGTTTGCTGGGAAATGTCAAGGTTAGGTATGTACACATGCACAATCTATCCCCGACACCACCAGCAGAGATCAGAAAATCGCGGCACAATCTATATTGCTTATTTTCATGATACCATTTACACACAGCGCGACGCGATAAACCGCTTTCTGGCGCGAAAATTTCAGAAGTGACTTTTACTAAAATATCGCATGCACACTAAAATTGTTCAATCAAAACATTAGCGACTCTGGCCCAGCATTAAAGCCGGTTATCGCACACTGTGCTAAAGTGCTCAATATCGTGCGATTTCTCTTTATCGTGCAATTTTCAGTTATCGCGGATTGTGTCAACGTCAGGTAATTAAACATTGCAAGAAAAGAATAAAGAATATAGAAAAAATATCACTCCTGCCTCAAGTGAAGTAAAAAAGTTTTTTTTGTGAATGTAATTATAGGAAACGTGTTGCACCCTTAGATATGAAAGGGTGTATCTGCCACGTTGCAAAGTGGCAGATACACCCTTTCGTATGACATTTCTGCCTCCATCGAGTGAAGTAAACAAGATGCTTTTTGTGAATCATCATCAGTCTGAGGAACCTGAACAGATTCCACAGTGCGGCTTGTGTAGAAATAACTCACATAGGTGGCATACAGAGGGGATGGACGCCTCGGCAGAATGCAGCGGCCACTAAACAGGCCGTATTCTGGAGAGTGCTGCTCTTTCAGAATTCATATCTCACGGTTTTCTCGTTATCCCCAAGAATGTAGTGCTCCCTCTGCAATTCATAGTCTGAAGGTGGTACGTGTACATGTGCTGCCAACGCATATCTCCAGTATACCTGTAGCTATTATAATATACAGGTGGCGCGTGTGATGACAACACATATCTCCAATACACCTGTAGCTATTATAATCTACAGGTGGTTCGTGTGATGACAACACATATATCCAGTATACCTGTAGCTATTATAATCTACAGGTGGTACGTGTTCTGGCAACACAAATCTCCAGTATACCTGTAGCTATTCTAATCTACATGTGGTAGGTGAGCTGACAACACATATCTCCAGTATACCTGTAGCTATTCTAATCTACAGGTGGTTCGTGTTCTGGCAACACATATCTCCAGTATACATGTAGCTATTATAATCTACAGGTGGCGCGTGAGCTGGCAACACATATTTCCTGTATACCTGTAGCTATTATAATCTACATGTGGTTCGTGTCATGGCAACAAATATCTTCAGTATACCTGTAGCCATTATAATCTACAGGTGGTACGTGTCTGGCAACACATATCTCCAGTATACCTGTAGCTATTATAATATACATGTGGTAGGTGTGCTGGTAACACATATCTCCAGTATACCTGTAGCTATTCTAATCTACATGTGGTAGGTGAGCTGACAACAGATATCTCCAGTATACCTGTAGCTATTCTAATCTACATGTGGTAGGTGAGCTGACAACACAAATCTCCAGTATACCTGTAGCTATTATAATCTACAGGTGGTACGTGTGCTGGCAACACATATCTCCAGTATACCTGTAGCTATTATAATCTACAGGTGGTATGTATGCTGGCAAAACATATCTTCAGTATACCTGTAGCTATTATAATCTACAGGTGGTACGTGTTCTGGTAACACATATCTCCAATATACCTGTAGCTATTATAATCTACAGGTGGTACGTGTGATGGCAACACATATCTCTAGTATACCTGTAGCTATTATAATCTACAGCTGGTAGGTGTGCTGGCAACACATATCTCCAGTCTACCTGTAGCTATTATAATCTACAAGTGGTACATGTGCTGGCAACACATATCTCCAGTATACCCGTAGCTATTATAATCTACAGGTGGTACGTGTTCTAGCAACACATATCTCCAGTATACCTGTAGCTATTATAATCTACAGGTGGCACGTGTTCTGGCAACGCATATCTCCAGTATACATGTAGCTATTATAATCTACAGGTGGCACGTGTTCTGGCAACGCATATTTCCAGTATACATGTAGCTATTATAATCTACAGGTGGCACGTGTTCTGGCAACGCATATCTCCAGCCTACATGTAGCTATTATAATCTACAGGTGGCACGTGTTCTGGCAACACATATCTCCAGCCTACATGTAGCTATTATAATCTACAGGTGGTACGTGTGCTGCCAACACATATCTCCAGTATACCTGCAGCTATTATAATATACAGGTGGCGCATGCTGTCAACACATATCTCCAGTATACCTGTAGCTATTATAATCTACAGGTGGCGCGTGCTGCCAACACATATCTCCAGTATACCTGTAGCTATTATAATATACACGTGGCGCGTGCTGCCAACACATTATAATCTACAGGTGGTACGTGTGCTGACAACACATAACTCCAGTATACCTGTAGCTATTATAATCTACAGGTGGCGCGTGCTGCCAACACATATCTCCAGTATACCTGTAGCTATTATAATATACACGTGGCGCGTGCTGCCAACACATTATAATCTACAGGTGGTATGTATGCTGCCAACACATATCTCCAGTATACCTGTAGCTATTATAATCCACAGGTGGTACGTGTGCTGGTAACACATATCTCCAGTATACCTGTAGCTATTGTAATCTACAGGTGGTACGTGTGATGCCAACACATATCTCCAGTATACCTGTAGCTATTATAATCTACAGGTGCTACGTGTGCTGACAACACATATCTTTAGTATACCTGTAGCTATTATAATCTACAGGTGGTACGTGTGATGCCAACACATATCTCCAGTATACCTGTAGCTATTATAACCTACAGGTGGTACGTGTCTGGCAACACATATCTCCAGTATACCTGTAGCTATAATAATCTACAGGTGCTACTTGTGCTGGCAACACATAACTCCAGTATACCTGTAGCTATTATAATCTACAGGTGGCGCGTGCTGCCAACACATATCTCCAGTATACCTGTAGCTATTATAATATACACGTGGCGCGTGCTGCCAACACATTATAATCTACAGGTGGTACGTGTGCTGGCAACACATAACTCCAGTATTCCTGTAGCTATTATAATATACAGGTGGTGTGTGTACTGCCAACACATATCTCCAGTATACCTGTAGCCATTCTAATCTAAAAGTGGTACGTGTGCTGGCAACACATATCTCCAGTATACCTGTAGCTATTATAATCTACAGGTGGTACGTGTACATGTGTTGCCAACACATATCTCCAGTATACCTGTAGCTATTATAATATACAGGTGGTGTGTGTGCTGCCAACACATATCTCCAGTATACCTGTAGCCATTCTAATCTAAAAGTGGTACGTGTGCTGGCAACACATATCTCCAGTATACCTGTAGCTATTATAATCTACAGGTGGTTCGTGTGCTGGCAACACATATCTCCAGTATACCTGTAGCTATTATAATCTACAGGTGGCACGTGTTCTGCCAACACATATCTCCAGTATACCTGTAGCTATTATAATCTACAGGTGGTACGTGCTCTGACAAAACATATCTCCAGTATACCTGTAGCTATTATAATCTACAGGTGGTACGTGTCACAGGTAACACATATCTCCAGTATACCTGTAGCTATTATAATCTACAGGTGGCGCGTGTGCTGGCAACACATATCTCCAGTATACCTGTAGCTATTATAATCTACAGGTGGTACGTGTTCTGACAACACATATCTCCTGTATACCTGTAGCTATTATAATCAAGAGTTGGTACTTGTACTCGTAACACATATTTCCAGTATACCTGTAGCAAATATAATCTACAGGTGGCGCGTGAGCTGACAACACATATCTCCAGTATACCTGTAGCTATTACAATCTACATGGGCTACGTGTGCTGACAACACATATCTCCATTATACCTGTAGCTATTACAATCTACATGTGCTACGTGTGCTGACAACACATATCTCCAGTATACCTGTAGCTATTACAATCTACATGTGTTACGTGTGCTGACAACACATATCTCCAGTATACCTGTAGCTATTATAATCCACAGGTGGTACTTGTACTCGTAACACATATTTCCAGTATACCTGTAGCTAATATAATCTACATGTGGTACGTGTGCTGCCAACACATATCTCCAATATACCTGTAGCTATTCTAATCTACATGTGGTAGGTGAGCTGACAACACATATCTCCAGTATACCTGTAGCTGTTATAATCTACAGGTGGCGCGTGAGCTGACAACACATATCTCCAGTATACCTGTAGCTATTACAATCTACATGTGCTACGTGTGCTGACAACACATATCTCCAGTATACCTGTAGCTATCATAATCTACAGGTGGTACGTGTGATGCCAACACATATCTCCAGTATACCTGTAGCTATTATAATCTACAGGTGGTACGTGCTACGTGCTCTGCCAAAACATATCTCCAGTATACCTGTAGCTATTATAATCTACAGGTGTCGCGTGAGCTGGCAACACATATCTCCAGTATACCTGTAGCTATTATAATCTACAGGTGTCGCGTGTGCTGACAACACATATCTCCATTATACCTGTAGCTATTATAATCTACATGTGCTACGTGTGCTGACAACACATATCTCCAGTATACCTGTAGCTATTTTAATCTA
>OZ024916.1:10495876-10505876 GCA_964017125.1 Flabesymbios commensalis
CATGGTAATTCTACTTTTCAAAGTCAGAGCAGTAAATGTTTATTTGAAATGTTAGCAGTTACTGCTCTTTGCCATTGCACGACAATACCCTCATGCAAAACCAAACAGTGGTAACTGGTAACTTGCTGAGTAAGCAGCTACTGCTGTTTACCTACAGCCCTACAATCCAAAGACAAACAGCAGTAACTGCTAACTTGAAAAGTGAGCAGTTACTTATTGTTTGTCTTTTGCACGACAATATATATCCTATCAATCACGAGACGTTAACCCAATGTCGTTTCAATGTTGTGCCAGCGTCGCAGACGGCGGACCAGCGATGAAACAACATTGTGTGTTTCGAGTTTGTTGGGTAGTAACGTACCGCAACGGCGCCTTTTTTGGTACACTACTATTGGTGAATCGATTGAATTGTTGATGTCGTTTTTAAAGGGAAAAGAGAGAAAATCAAGCGACTGTTATCAGGTTATCGACAGCAAGCAGACACACACCGGTGTACAGTGTACAGTGTTGTCACTGAGAAAAACAAATTTATATATATTGTTTGAACATCATTGTCACAGTGATGGGTGCCAGCAAACAATTATTTTTAAGAGTGAATATTTTTCGACAAATTGTTTGAAATGGCAATAGCTTTTTGAAATCTATCTGATATATTTTCATATAAGAAGAACCAAAAAAAAAAATCACTAAAATATCTGACTATTTCCTGCCCATCTCCCTTGTTATATGATTATTGTTTGAACATCATTGTATGTGCTCTTAAAAACTTCTTTTTACGAGTGCATGCTGTTCGACAAATTGTTTGGAATCACAATGGCTACTTTGAAATATCTTACTGATATGTTTTCCTACTAAAAAAACATTTTTCCTCAAAATTCACTGAATGAAACGTGTGTGAGAAAATTTAGGCATGCAAATATGGCAAGCCGACTTGCGGTGTGATGTGGGTCATGTGCTGTTGGGGAAACGCATATTTTCAAATGATTTTGAAAAATGAAATTTATAGCAATCCAATTAAGCTAATATTGTATAAAAGTGGAAAATAGCAAAATTCTAAAAATCAAGGACATACAGTAAGTGTGAAGTACAATATTCAGGGCTCTGCTTCAGATGCCGAGATATTGAGCAGTGGCAGGTCATGACATCAAAAATGTAAATTTTATAACACGGACTTGTTTTGGTACTCACAATAATCAGCTTACCATGCTGTTTTCAAATGTGGTGGTGGGCGACATGTCAGATTGCCATGTGCGGCAGCATTCAGCAACCCGACATAGGGGCTGCACCCCCTGAACATTGAAGTAATCTCATTTTGACGGCTGCGTGGATTTGTGTAATTTTACGTCGATAACACATCTTTTGCATCGCGCCACTTTGGTGACTGCGGTGACCAAGGCGGCGCGATGCAAAGTATGCACGTGATCCAGGGTTAGAGAATAGCATACCAGAGGAGTTCAGGACGGGACCACAAGCTGACAAAAACGGATAGTCCAACACAACTTTTGGTGGTCCTGATATAAAAGATAAATAGCTGCTTTTGTTGATTGAATACCAGTATTGTTATACCACGGAAATTACGTAGTGCCTGCATGAAGTGCAACCAACACGTTTATAAACCATTACTGTCAGATTTGCGTTTTGAATCATAACTGTCTGAGATGAGCCTTAGCTGGACAATACTGACTGATCTTTTCTGTATACCAGACTTGGCCGTCTGCAGGCTACCACAACAAAAATAATCAGGGATTCTGGTGGTCCGCGAACATTCTTGGTAGATTGGTCAACATATACAACCCTCTGAGCCAATGCCGGGTTAATGTTGGCCCATCGTTTTTGACGCTGGCCCAACCTTAACTCAACATTGGGTCAATATATTGTATTTTCTGTGTCTCGCACCCTGTGGTCATCAATAACAATCGGTAAACAGGTTACAAATGGCTCCAAGCAACGGCTCTGGCCAGACATAACACTCAGATCATGTGGGGCTTGTAGAGCGAGCATTAGTACAAGCCGTGAACAGAAGACAACATGAAAGTAAATATAACACTAACACAAGGGGTGCACGAGACAATATAAGACACAGAAGAGAAGTGCCTGCAATGGGACACCAAGTGCCCGCAAACACATGCCAAGTGCGTCACTGATTCTTTCAGTGTGATCGTCGGACACTTTATCTGGTTGCATTTAGTCAGTACAGACCTAGCAACGTGCATTAGTATTGAGATTGTATTTTTCTGAATCCCGTTTTGCTATGTTTTACTCAGGATACAGCTCTTTTAGTCAACTTTTCAAAATTTTTTTTTATTATTTTTACTTAAAAAATTATTTAGGCCCCCTATGCACGTCATTTTTGTTTATATTTATGGTTTACCTGTGGTAGTAGTAGTAGTAGTAAATCATTGCTTTACGTCACTTTTCGGCACAAAAGGTCTTTTAAGTGACATTATAAAACGATAAAAGCGTTGTAGTCAATTGCTGAGATGAATGATGTACAGATGATGATGTGAGGGTGGGGGTGATAGGGCATGGTGGGTTATTGAGAGCGTTTTCCTTCGCTCGCCCGATAAGGGGTTCTGGGCATGTCTAGGGGATATACCCCCAGACATGCCCAGACGACTGGAGACTTGAGTTTCGCTGTGCAATTTAATGCTGAAACTCTGTGGCATTTCGCGCAGCTCCGCTATCCTCGGGTCGGATAGTCCCTGGAGTAACAATAGGAAGGATCACTCCCTCTGGGTAACTCCATTCATCCCACGTGAGAGACCTAATGTCAAACACGCTATTGCCGGTTATTTAAGGCTACCACGGCCTACATCAGCGCCAGCACTGATGCGGGTGCTGCATTGGCCCCACTGTTGAGCGGAGGAACCAGGGTACGCCACTGGCAATCCGCCCGAAGATTATAGCCAGATACGAGGAAGCTGCAGCTGCCCTTGGATGATTGCTGTAGACTAGTGCTTCTGTACAATGCCGTACAGAGCATCCAACAGACGAAACAGATCCCTAATGACCCTCCCCAGATGGGGGCGAAAAGTACTACTACTAGCAATCGTCCCAGTACTCCGGTTTACCTGTGGTATGACGAACACCTGATCAATGCTGCTTCAATGTTGTACCACCGTCTGCGACGCTGGCCCAACATGGAAAAGGCATCGGTCTCAGTAAACATGTGGTGTAATGAAATGCAATGCCAGATCAAATATCAGTAATTGCTTAATTTCGAAGTAAGCGCTTACTGCTTTTTGTACACTTCTGTTGAAATAAGCCTATATCCAGATTATGGTCCTGGCAGAGGAAAATGTTCACTCGTCTGACCAGTGTCTGTACTTCAGAAGGTGACGTACTGTGTCACTCACTGATACAGTGTAGGGACGAGTGTAAGACATACTTCCTGGTACTTATGAGTCCCCATCAGCTCAGAAAGTATGGCTTACCCGACCTTCAACTTGGTGCAGTACTCATAAAGCCTGCTGTTTCAGTTCGAAATCTTGGAGCTCATTTCGATCAAATGCTCATAATGGTTAGCTTCATCAACCACAAGATCAAAGCTGCATCATATCACTTGCGACATATAGGATCAATTCGCAAGTACATCACAGCTGGTATTTGCCACAAATTAGTTGTTGCATTCGTAAAATCTAATATTGACTACTGTAATGGACTCTTAGGTGGTCTGGCTGCAAAAGATGTGGACCGTCTTCAGCGGCTCCAGAACCGTGCAGCAAGGCTCGTTACACGCTCGAAGGCTGCAATGCATATAACACCTATCCGCAAAGCCTTACACTGGCTGCCCATTCAAGAGAGAATAAATTATAAGATTATTGTGACTGTATGTATCCATAGACTAGCTCCAAACTGTCTGTCATCTATCCTGACTACCAGAACACGAGACAATCGACTTCGTAAAAAACAGATGTTCCATGAACTTAACACTCATTCCTGTGGTAAACAGGCGTTTGGTACGCGTGCCCCAGAACTTTGGAACAAATTGCCACTGAACATTAGAACAATTCGCACATTACAATCTTTTAAGCAAACATTGAAAACACACCTATTCCAGTCTGCATAGATCACACTGATGGCCCACGTTTTTAGCCTTGATTTTAATAAGACACTGAAACTTTTAGCACACATGACTTTTTATTCTGTAAGCGCTGTGATCGGCTATGCAGCTGGATACAAGCGTCTAAAGAATTACAATAATAAAGATGTGGCATGACTATCAATCGGTTGATTGTCTTCAACCATCTGACCACCATGTTCACTTTGAAATGAATAGATGAATGAATGAATGAATGAATGAATGAATGATTATTGATTGATTGATTGATTGATTGATTGATTGATTGATTGATTGATTGATTGATTGATTGATTGATTGATTGATTGATTGAATAAAATAATAGATTAATAAAAACTGTGAATAAAACCCTAGGTTTGCTGTTGGATTGTGGAATCCGCCACCCACAACATGACTTTTAATCACATGGGAATTGGGTGTACATCTCAAATAGCACTAGAAAATGGAAGGAATGCTGGCGCCGTGGGTGCTGAGAGTGGTCTACAACAGTATTGAAACCCCACAGATAGAAGAACTCAAGGGGGGACATTAAGCCAACAAGTGTTTTTGTATTGTTTTTGTTTTCATTTGCCATGTTATTGCCATGTCAAGTCGGAAGCAGCAAGGGTGTGGGGGGTGGGGAGGGAGGTGGGTACAGAGGCAGCCTCGTCCTCGGGTTGGGGGGGGGGGGTACAGAGACAGCCTCGTCCTCGGGTTTTGTTGTTGCAGGGCGTCGTATAGGAAACATCTGATTCTTTTCTTGACGTTGTTGCTTTTTTGTGATAATTGATTATTGTCAATTGTTCTGAGTCCGCGCCTTAGTCCGTATTAGGCTGAGCGTGGGCTAATAAGGAGAACCTTACTCAGTTTGTTTGTTCTGATGCTTTCTCTATCTTTTCTTCTTTGTGACCAAATTCCAGCCAAATTACTAAAACATGCCTCTTTACAAATCGCCCCAGTTATTTCAATCATAATAAACAAAGCTTTAGATGAAGGCACCTTTCCAAATAACTTAAAGAAAGCAGAGGTGATCCCTGTAAAAAATCTGACAAATTAAATAAATCTAATTATCGACCTGTGAGTATTTTACCAATTTTAGCAAAAGTTTTTGAAAAAGTTCTAGCCCACCAGATCACTCCCTTTTTAAACACAGTCTTCCCTTGTCACCTATCAGCCTTCAGGCAGGGCTATGGCTGTCAGGACACGCTGCTCACCCTTATTGAAAATTGGCGTAAAGATCTTTTAAAAAATCACAAAATTGGTGCTTTATTAATGGACCTTAGCAAAGCTTTCGACTGCATGCCACATGACCTTTTGATCGCAAAATTCAAAGCTTATGGTGTTCAGGATCAGTCAATCAAAATTATTAAATCATACCTCTCAGATCGTGAGCAACGTGTCCGGATAGGTAACGTGCACAGTTCATGGAAAACCACCATTAAGGGCGTGCCACAAGGTTCAGTTCTTGGCCCAACTTTCATCAATGTATTCATAAATGACATTTTCTACTTTATTAAACGAGCACGCCTCACAAATTATGCCGATGACAACACTCTTTCTTTTGCACATCCAAATTTCCAAATTGTAAAATCATGCCTCGAAGCTGAGGCAGCAAAAGCTATATGGTGGTTTCCCATTAACTTAATGCAAGCCAACCCTGAAAAATTTCAGTTGATATTTTTTAACTGTAAAGTTGAGTCCCCAGTGATACTAGACGGCTGTATAATTCAACCTGAAAAAGTAGTCAAACTTTTAGGCATTAATATTGATGAAAATTTGAATTTTTCGATACACACAGAAGAAATTTGTAAGAAAGCTGGCAGACAGCTGAGCGCTCTGAGAAGACTGTCGTTTTGCCTTGACATCAAGGCCAAATTGGCTCTTTTCAGAGCGTTCATCCTCAGCCACTTTCAATACTGCTCAGCCGTCTGGTATCACTGTAGTGCACCAAATGCACGCTGTATGGAAAAGATTCAGGAGAGGGCTCTAAAGTGTGTTTATTCCAACCATACCGCCTCCTATGAGTCCCTCCTTAATAAAGCTAGCTTGCCATCTCTGGAAGTTGGGAGACAAATGAACATCGCTATTCAGACTTTCAAAATTCTTAATGACTTAGCACCAACCTACCTCCTTGAACTGATTGAAAAACGCTGTCGCACCCGCAATTTAAGAAATTCTGAAAATATCCTGAAAATTCCTCTCATGAAGAGGGTGCGACATGGAACAAATTCCTTTTGCTTTTTGGCCCCTAAAATCTGGAACTCTTTGCCAGAGGCATTGAGAATAACCAGAGACCTTAAAACTTTCAGAGATGGCCTGCGAGCTTATTTTTTTTCATTCAATTGAGAGCAAAATGAGATGTAGGTCCCTCAAAAATGTGATACAGTTATGCAATTATTAATAAATGACAAATGTTTTTTACGTAATTTTTAGCCATATAATTTTTTTTTTTCATATACATCATAAGTTTTTTATAAAATCGGGTAATCTACTTTTATGTGCCAAAATGGATTATGTAACTTTTAACAATATATGTTTCTCATTTACATTATTTGTTTTTTATAAGTATTTGTCTATATAATACGTAATATATATATATATTTTTTTACATTTCATGATGACTTCCTGCCAGCCAACCTGCTTCTTTTAGCTGTTATATTTATTGTTTTATTTTATATGTCGCCTGTACTAGCTCGTTAGAGCTAATGTTATATGTTTTTATGTGCGACTTAAAATAAATCTTATCTTGTCTTATCTTTCTTTTCGTCTTCTCCTCGTCTTCGTCTTCTTCTATTCTTCTCTGCGTATGCAATGTTTTTGTTTTTAATCAGAGCGTGGGTATTACTCTGTTTGATTTGATATTGTATTTGTCTTGTCATCGTCTTCTCTACCACTTCGTATTGCTTTATGTTGTTGTCGTTTTAACCAGAGCAAATGTATAGGGGACCATCTTCCTTTTTCTTTGGTGTTTTTATAATTATTTTTATAGAGACTGGGTACATATAACTCTTAAATAGCACTAAAAGCAACCACGCGATTCTATACCCATCAAAGGCAGTATATCCCAACGCGGCCGCGAGAAATGGAGACAGACACCAATGTCTGCTGCGTGCCCAGCAAAAACAACACCTTGGTCCAATGCTGTATTATTGTTGACCCAGCGTTTGCGAAGCTGGGCCAACAATAAAACAACATTGGGTCAACGTTTTGTGTCCACTATTGGTACAGGGGCATGTGACATGCAGAAGAACATGCTGGAATTCTATCCTTCACTTTTGACCTGAGTGGCGCTCCATAATCCTCAGTTTACGCTCCGGGACAGATGACGCCACCAGATTGCTGCTTTTCAGAACCAGAAGGCAGTATCTCTATTGAATAACAAAAAAAGGCTAAATTATTGTACACATATACCAGCGGTCCATTTCTTCTATTCGGTCGTCAGTGAGTGAATATTACTTTACGTCGCTTTCTGCAAATTGTGGCAAAATCGCGACAGGAAAAAATCTGAAGTCTTGACTATGCCATAATCCTAAAATTAAACAAATACGAGTAATTTTCACCCACTCGGAGTTGTGGGTCGCGCTAGCGAGACACAACTTCAAGTGGGTAAAAATATAATTAATTAATTTAGCGGGTTAATGGGGTTAATATTAACGGAAAATGTACATTTTTTAAATTTTACTCTTCAGAAAAAAACACAATTTTTTTCAATCGGAGGCTCAATATTATAACTTGAGTATTTGATAATTTATTACCACATTTTATTTACTTCAGCTTTAACCCCCCCCCCCCAGAAAAAAAAGGTTTTAAATAGAGGCTAAATAATCAAACTTGAGTATTTGAGTATTTATTTATTTGAGTATATGTCTTCAGCTTTGCACCCGCTTGGATGTTGTGCGTGGTGGCAGTGCACGCTCCAACAGAATCACTAGGGTTTCATTCTCACCCCTCATATCTCAATGTTCAAATTAGGACTAAAATGACAAGGACAGGGTCGTGGCCGCCAAGTGAGTAAGACAAATGGGCTCCAGCCTCATCACTCTCTGCACATTGAGTCCCATCCTGCTGAAGTATTGGATAGTATTTTTCCTTCATTTGAAGCTGGAATTGCTAATACAATTTCCAGCTTCAAATGACGAAGAATATTTGTACGTATGAGAAGTAAACACCCCAACTTGAATTATTTGTTTAACTGAGCATCTGCGACACATTCATTTATAAGGTTTCAGTGGATTTTTTATAAGGAGTAAATATTGATTGAAATTGTATAATACTGCCTTAGCACTAAAGAGTTAACCCTTTAAGCACAGGGACCGTCTTTAGACGTCAGATTCTGTCGACAAAAATCGGTCCCGGAACTGAAATAATTAAAATATTAATAATGGCCGCAGACCCATAACATAGGTATTGAAATGAATCGGAAAGAGCCGACTAAGACGTTCAAGATGATTTCAAATTGAAAAACCCTTTGGTCTCCATGATTTATGAAAAACAGATTTTAGCACCGTAAGGGTTAAGTGAATGTGATACAAAACTGCGATTGACGTGATCCTGTCACAGAAGTCAGAAGAGGTAAATGTCATAGATCTGAAGAAAAAAACTCTCGTGAAGGGATTTCCTTGGTTCTGCGGGAATCATGACAAGTCAAACAGACATGTGAAAGCAACAAAGAAGCAACTGAGGAAAAAAGCTGCCCAGCATTGGCTTGAACTGTGTAGACAGAGCCTCTGGTGACTGAAGGACACCGATATCACACTGATTACCCATTATTAAATTGTTTTACTCACTTGAAATTATGTTTCGAATAAATTCAAGGTTAATAAAAAATACTTATATTTTAATTATATGAAAGTTGACAATATTTGACTAAAAAGCAAAAAAATTATTGGTTGGGCTTGGTACAAGTACAAATCCAGTTAAAACACATCTCTTAATGGATGTTTCTTAACACCCACCATCATTGGTACATCAACCAAATGATAGTACTGTAGTGCCTATTAAACTAAATTAAATCTCTAGGTCAAGATAAAACAATAGTTTAATGTAAATAGATAAACCGTCGAGAGCTGAAAGGTCTTATCTGCCACTCAATAAAGTAGCAGAAAAAGACCGTTTATCCCCGATATACATCCATATAAATGGTCAGTAAAATACAAGCTCTTGTCAGAGTGTGATGGAAGCGGCTGCCAAAATACGCCGGGGATCTCTGGGGCCGATGTTACCGTCTATAAATCTCAGGTTGGTGAGCTGGGCCCTGTAGAGCACTCGGGCTACGCTCTGTCAGATTTATCCTTCACATGGTCTTCGTGCAGGAGAGAGATGGCTATGACGTCTCCAGAGGCCTGGGGACCCTCCTGGTAGCAGTGTGAAGCACACCTAAATGTCACCACACTCCAGAAATAATAGTCAACAGATATTTCTAAAGCGAGATCGATGGTTTAAGCTCCACTCTGGCCTTCAAGTTTCAAAGAAACAAAATGTTTCTTCTTCGTTCACTCGTAATGATTCACTATTGTAGGAAACCTCCGTGACCGAGAGGTAGTGTGCTCGATTTCATACCGCCAGGGTTCGATTTTCGAATGCTGTGTCTGGAGGACAGTGTCATCCCATTCATCTCACCATCCTCAGGAGGTTATCCTAGCCCAGTTTAACCTACATGTGCACAATGATGACCTAAAACCCCATTCATTTCATTTCTCTTCTAAATCGATATCTCCCCACTGAGATAGTGCTGGAGAAAAATTGACGTGGAAAAATCTGTTGACTGACCGACCAGCAGTGAGCTGGCGCTGGGTGTCAACTAAGATGTTCCCCAGAATACCAAACATCGATCACCTGTCGGCGTGACAGTATTTGGCATGTATGCATTCATTGTACGTGTGCAGGAAATGTTGTCAAATATATACTTCACCCCCTGTCGATTAGACCGTAAGTTATCGG